>JASDQU010739627.1:60940-91870 GCA_032191745.1 Picea mariana
TTCATCGTGAAAAAGACATACATTAAAGCTTAAGTTAAAGCTTAAGACTGCATGGTCAAGGTGGGATAGGATCACGTGTTCAAACATGGGATGGTTTGTAGATATAATGGTCTATGGTTCAACTTCAAATATTTAGCCAAAGAAGACTCCCCACTCTATGCTTCATTGTGAAAAAGACATACATTAAAGCTTAAGTTAAAGCTTAAGACTCCATGGTCAAGGTGGGATAGGATGGCGTACTCAAACATGGGGTGATTTGTAGATATAATGGTCTATGGTTAACAATGAAAAATCTTTAATCATAAATTAGTGTAAATATATGTATTAATTTTTTATTTTATTTTACTCAATATATTATTTGCCACAATTAATTAAATTTGAATGGAAGAAAAACACTACTCAATACAAACCATTCAAACTAAACCCAATTCACATTTTTTTATATTAAATTATGTGATAATAATAAAAATAAATATTACACATATTGAAAAATATATTTTGATTTTTCAACACAATCACTTAAACAAAAATAAATATTAAAATATATAAAAACAATTAACTATAATGACTTTTCAACTTCTAAAATGTGTATTCCGTCCCATGAAAACCCTCTGCAACTAACCTCGCGACCGTAGCTAAGCAAAGCGAACGTAACGGCAAGAGGCAATGTAGGGATGAGAAGGTCTCGAAAACCCTCAAAACTAACGATGAGGTAGCATGGATGACGATGTGGAATGTAACTTTTTATGGTATATAATTATATTAAAAATTATTACAAAATATTTAATTAAAATAAATTTTAATTATTTTTTTAACATTTTTTCATAGTGTTAGGGAACGGTTCCCTGTATTTTTAATATTTAGTTTTTAAGTTCAGAAGTTTTGGGAGCTTGGGAACGACTCTAATTGGTTGGGAACTTTTTTGGGAACTTGGGAACTTCAACATCAAAGAAATGGGAGCTTGAAAACAAATGTATTAAAAAAGAAGAGCTTTAAATTATAATTATATTAAATTAAAATGTAAATATATTTATTCTTTTATTACAAATACATAATTTCTTACAAATATTTTCATTATGTTTATTCAAAATATCACTATAAAACTAAGATTAAACTACATGTAAATATTATTTCAAAAATTAGTAAAGTTAAAAAACTTAATAATACTCACTTTATAGTTGTGGATATAAAATTGTTTTAATGCATTTATGTTTTCCTTCAAGCCCAAACTAAACATGAAAGTCGAATAAATCAATACCCTATCCACTACAAGCATTTGCTCCACTCCGTAGTTGATATCAACAACCATTTTCATTGACTTTTAGTACTATTTTGTTTTTTTCAATAAAAAAGAATAATGCTTCAAATTTACAAAGATGTTTAAAGTTTATATATATATAAAGTTTAATTTTAAAAATATGTTAAAATTGTATATATGTATTTTCAATTTTGTTTCTCATTTTCTAATGGAATATTTATGGATATTAAAGTTCCATTATTGTGTTAAATATATTCATATAATTATTAACAGGAATTAAATTAGTAATTTTAATATTGTAGTTGTTGCAATATGAGAAACATTGTCCTCCATTCAACTTCAATTTTATTGAAATAAGATTTAAAATGTATCAATATCTCTATACATTGTAATCTAAAGTATCATTGTAATCTAAAATATTTTTTATATTTTTTTAATACATATTATTGTCACTCCCAAATTCAAGTTTCCTGTAAATTTGAGGGAAACTTCTACTCGTTCAGAACACTCGTATCCAAGTTCCCAATGTTCCCACGTTTTGGAAACTCGTGCAACATAGCATTTTATATTATGTAATTGTTTATTTGAAAAACTAAATATTTTGATAGTTTTTTTGGTTGCAATTATTAATTATTTAAAATTATTTTCATATGATTTTAAACTAACCAATTTCCCTTCCTTTTATAAAAATAAATATTCAAACATTTAAAATAGAAGATATCACATTTAATCACTATAACAATCTTTGTTGTGAAATATTCTACCCCAAAGTATACCTGTAAGACCTCCAATGCTCAGGTTGGGCGTGCGCTATTACGACGGGTGCAGAGATGTGACAAGTGGACGAGTTGGCTAATGCACGCTCGGTTTGGTGCGATGGAGGGTGCATCGGATCCACTTGGCAAGATGCATGGTAAGTCTGAGAGAGGGCGTGTCGTACATGCTTGGTAAATTGCACGACGAGTCCCTATTCTTGGTAGCCTCGGTGGTCGACTCATGGGTGTAGCCATGAGGCGGTCAAGATGGTGTACTAGCGTGAACGCTAGGAGGACCAAGGAGGACGTCTTGTTGAGTAGGATGTGCGACCAACGGACGAGACACTATGTTAGGCTTCTTGACAGAGGATGGCATGACTTGGCAATGTGGTAGATTGTGTATCGTCCATGGCAAGGTGACATCGGTGGTATGTGCATTGAAGGTATGTGGACACCTTATGAGAAGGGGCATGATCTTCGATGACTATCATAAGTAAGCCTAGATGGATGGTAGCATGATTACATGTTGGGCAGTCGGTTTCCCGAGTGTGCTTGGCTCGAGGGAAGGCATGTATAGGTGTTGATGGTTGGGTGGCAATGGTGCAACATCGCCTATGGTAAAACGAACATTCAAACTTCCGCACATATAAATATGCTTGGCTTGGGTTCGCCAGGACATGACGGTGAGGTGTATTCTGGATGATACAAGCGAGTTGTTGGTCAAGCCCAGCTCATGAGGTCATGTCGGTGTTGCTCGATGACTAGACTCCTTTGGTGGTATGGGATGCTCAAGGGTGATAAGTGTAGCCTCGTGACAAATGGTATCAAAGCGTAGTTCAAATGAACATTGCAGAACTCTCTCTTCACCACCACCAATGCCCCTTTCATCGGTTTAGCTGATGGGGCTATGTTGAGGAGGACGTCAACGATTTCAAGTGGGGGAGAATGTAAGACCTCTAGCGCTCAGGTTGGTCGTGTGCTATTACGACGTGCACGAAGATGTGACTGGTTGGAGAGTTTGCTAATGCATGCTTGGTCTGAGAGAGGGCATGTCGGGCACGCTTGGCAAGTTACACGATGAATCCCTATTCCTGGTACCTTGGTGATCGACCCATGGGTGTAGCCATGAGATAGTCAAGACAATGTACTAGCGCGAACGCTAGGAGGACTAAGGAGGACATCTTGTCGACTAGTGTAATGTCCCCATTTTTTGATTCCCTTACTCTGTAGTTGTAGTTGACCTTATGGGTTTATGTCAACCTGACCAGAGGGGTAATTTGAGGTTAACAGTGAGCTCGAGAAGTTTGGAGGAGTTATATGATGCTTGTATAAGTCCTCTGATAATATTTCATCGTCAGGATCATTCCTGCCCAATCATATTTTGATTTCGTTTCATTTCAACCATTTTCGTAATTTGGTAGTATTAATGGACATTATTTAATGGATTGCACTAAGGTTATCATTTTAATAATTTATCTAAGAGGGGTACCTTGGTGTAATAGCTCGTTGGAACCAGGATGAAGAGATCTAAATGGTGGAGAGGATAAAAGTGACTTTCAATGCCCAAAAATGCTTTAAAGTCAAATAAATCACTTTTTGGAGTAAAAGGGTTAATAAATTAATAAAGTGGTTTTACTAAAGGTAAATTTAAAAGACACTTAAGTGTAAAAGGGTCAACAAAGAAATAAAAGAAGAAAGAGAGCACCCTCTCTCATTATGCATCGTTATTTTTAAAAAAATGAATTTGAAGAGCTCTTGTGGCTTTTGGCTTTTGGGATGAAAAACACTAGAGAAGAAGATTGGTTTCGGTGGTGAGACCATTTGCCCTAGCTGGTCATGGAGAGAACATCACTTAGATCTTTTCACTGTAATTCATTATGACAGAGTTTATCATTTGGTGACTGAGTTTTTNTGTGGCCTAATGCTCTCGAGGAGGCCGAATTCTTGTTGAGGAAGATCGAGCTAAGTTTGTGGTTGCGTTTTTTGTGTTGTGGGCAACGTTTCTTGAGTTGGGGGTCGAGTTTCCTACTTAGAGGCCGAAATACTCCTTGTTGGGTCGATTTGTTGGTGTGTGGGTCTCTTTTCCTTGGTTGGGGTGTGTCATTCCTTGTTGGGCTGATCTTATCACTATTGGGGATGATTCTCCTTTGTTGGGATGAGCTAGATCTCTTTATTGGGCCGATTTGTTGCTATTGGGGCTACCTCTTCCTTGTTGGGATGAGTTGTTTACAAGCTAGGCCGAATCTGGTGGTAAATGGGTCATTTTCTCACTAGAAAAGCTTAGTATTATATGATAGTTGAATTATGGGTGGCCAAGACTATCTTTGTAGCAGTGTAGTGGGGGTTTTATTGTTGTTACAACCCCTACATCATCTCTAACTATAAGCCAAACTGTATCATCCAAGTGACGGTACTTTCAAGACAAAAATGTGAGTTATTTGTAGATATATCAGTTCTGAATTGTAAGTAAATAAATAATCAGATTGGCTTCTTCTCTTGCTATTGGTTAAAATTCTTGTTGTTCATAGATATTGTTGTTCTATATTATGTGTTAAAAGTAATTCAAGAGGTTGCAAACTATTTGTTAAACCATTATATCAGCAAACACATATTTACACTACAACAACCAACTGTTGGATGAAATGTCTACACTGCAAAACTAAGAAAAAAAATAAAAAAAATTAGTGGCGATACTACAAGTAAGACGGGCGACCAACCAACAAGACCCTATGTTAGGCTTCCTGGCGGAGGACGACATGAATTGGAAATTTGGTAGATTGTGTATCACCCATGGCAAGGAGACATCAATGATATGTGCATTGAAGGTATGCAGATGCCTTATGATAAGGGGCACGATCTTCGATGACTATCATGAGTCAGCCTAGATGGATGATAACACGATTGTGTGTTAGGAAATCGGTTGTTTGAATATGCTTGGCTTGGGGGAAGGCGCGTGTAGGTGTCGATGGTTGGGTGGCAATGGTGCAACATCGTCTATGGTGAAACAAGCATTCAAACTTCCACACAAATAAATATGCTTGGCTTGGGTTCGCGAGGACATGACAGTGAGGTGTATTCTGGATGATAAAAGCGGGTTGTTGGTCAAGCCCAAAACACGAGGTCATGTTGGTGTCGCTCAACGACTATACTCCTTGGGTGGTATGGGATGCTCAAGAGCGACGAGTCTAGCCCCGTGACAATACTCCTCCCAAGTGTTGAGTTGAGAAAAAGGTACAAATATCCTTCTTATTACCATGGTTTATGATATATTTTTGATTGACTTTTCTATTAATTAGCAGTAATTAGGAAAGAAAATGATTAAAAAGTCTTCGAGAAATGTTTTTTTTTTTCACGAAAACGGATAATTGATCTTTATTTAAATAGGCAGTGACAAAGTCACTATAGCTGTTACAACTGGTTCGACTTCATGACGCTCTAAACGGCCTTTCTGAGTACAAAATCTTAAAACTTGTAAACCAAATAAATCTTTAAACTCGCTGTATGTGGTGGCTTCTATACAAAATGCCAACATCACATAGTTATTTGAAGGTGTCTTGCTTGGTTGCATCTTTATAGGCCGAACTTCCTTGGAACCTCCTTCTGGGGGAGGACGTGCTCAATATGCCAGTCCAAGGTCGGTTTTTCCAGTTGGTTCTCTAGCTTGTGGACTCATGCTTCAAGCTCCTCCTTTGGGTCTTTTTGTTCATGCCGAACCTAGTCCACGACTTTAGAAAAAACGTTTTTGGTCTTTGTGATGTCTGCATCAAGCATGGCGAGCCTTTGACCTGCCTCAACATCAAAATTTTGAAGGATGATGTCTTGATTTTGCACAATATTTTTAATCCTTTGCATTTCCTCCTCCATAGTCTTGAGCCTTTCTTCCATCGTCGACTTGCTCCTTGAGCTAGATGCCATGCTCGATTGCCAGGATTCCTCTGCTTGGGCATTTTTGCCCTTACTTTCACTCCTTGGACTCTCATCGTTCTGCACAAGAATTGGCTCGAATCCTCCAGGGCCTATGCTTTTAACCACGGTCTTGAAACCTTTCCTATCGGGCCCGGTTGTTTTCTGAGAAATCCGGAGGGTCAAGCCGATTAGATCGACCTTACACAGGCCGTGAAGCTCGTGAGGGATCTTAGTCCTTCTCCGAGCCTTCATCTCCCCAATTGATTTCCTCTCCCCTCGTTCATGTTGTCTATCTTGTCATTGTGCGTCTTGTCGCTGGAATTGTATGTCTTCCCTTTAATCGATGATTCCCTTTCTCCTTTGCTTTGCCAGCTATCGTTTTTGCAAACTCAGGTTCCCTATCGACCGACAATAGCCCCCATTGCCTGCCCGAGCCTTACGGGATTGCCAAATGTGATGTGATTCCATTGATTTGGAGTTCCCTTTGATCAATGTGGCGTCTCTGTTTGCTTCTTCGTCTGCTTATTCATTCAGATCTCAAAGAGCGTGGAACAGTTGAACGGTTATAAACCTTTTCAGTAAGAGGTGAATTTTCTCTAGGATATGCTGGAGCTTTGTTTGCTTAACCGGGTTATGAAGATTCAGCGGTTGGATTATCAGTCTGGAGTCCCCTATGATCACTAAATCATTGCCTTTCTTACTGATAGCCTAGCTCAACCCTTGACAGAGAGCGAGTGCTTCTACTCAATTGTTGGTATCTACTCCTAGCCCCCAAGCATAAGATAGTTCTAGCTTTCCTTCTGGGTCCAAGAGGACCCCTCCTCCTCCTTCCCTCTCAGGGTTTCCTTTGGAAGCCCCGTCAAACAACAGTAGGTGCTTACTTTTTTGCCTCTTCCACTCCCCGAATTCCTCATGCTTTAGTCGGATTTCCCATTTTTCATGTTTTGTTTCGATGCTTGTTTTCTCTGGCTGTTTCTTGAGATTGAAGCTTTTGATCCATTACTCCTCTTCCGCTTCTAGGCCTCTCAAATTCTTTACTTTTCTGAAGTAGGGGGCACTTTTTCCAAAGAGGGCCTTTATCTTATTTGCCACTTGTGCAGGGTTGCTAGTGGTCTCCCTGAAGACCCTGTTGTTTTGCTCCAACTAAATTTTCTAGAGAATGAATTTTGCAAAGTTCTCCAAAGAATGTTGAGTTGGGATTTTTTCTTTACCTGGAATGGACAGAGAGAACTCCAGTTCCAAGCAAATCATTGGTCTCTTGGGGTAGATCGAGTGTTCCCGGCTTCAGACCTAGGGCCGGATTCCACACCTCTTTAGCGAATGGGCATTTCAAAAGCAAGTGGTCTGATGTTTCCTCTTCTTGAATGCAGAGGGGACATATGGAGGGGCCTTCCCACCCTCTCCTCCTCAGATTTTCTCCAGTTAATATGCTTCTATGAGCCAGGGTCCAAACAAACATGTCTATCTTCGGAATGAACTTGGAAGTCCAAATGGCTTTCCAAATTGTAGGGTCTGGGGGGACGTGAGGGACTCCTGTGAAGCTTTTATACCATGTTGTTATTGTGTATGTTCCAAAATGTGAACCCCATCCCCTCTTGTCCTTTTTCCTTACTTTTATCATGGATTTCCCTTATAGGGATTCCATCAAAGTGTTCCATTCCCCATCAAGCTCTTTAGGTTTGTTGTTGACTTCCCACCTGATCCATGTTTTGTCCTCATCATCGCTCCAAGTCGTGATGTACCAAAGAGTGACTAGGTCTTGGGACTGCATCGAGTTTAAAGGTGGGTCTCCAACACTGATTCATCCCATATTCTGGTATTCTTTCTATTTCCTGGTATCTAGGTAAGATTGGGCTTAAAGAGTCTCATTGCTTGTATATACAGGGTGAATATTGGAGACCCTTTTACCGTGTTTGCAGGCCGATCCAGGCATTTTTTTCTCCATCCATGGAAGTACTTCTTCCAGATTGATTTTGTGCTCCAAGTGGACTTCCCTGAGACAAGATTCGAGAGAAGCTTGGCTCCAAGAGAAAGATTTTGAGAGATAATATCTCTGAGATGGAGACCGCCTTCTGAGCTGGTTTGGTGACTTTCCCCCAGCTTATAAGATGTAGCTTCCTCCTGTTTTGCTTTCCTCCCTCCCACGGGAACCATCTAAAAAGTGCATCGATTTTATGAATCATGGTGGTTGGGGATAGAAACAATGAGCTTTGGTAGATCGAGATGCTTGCTAAAACCGCCTTTATGAGAAAAACTTTACCTGCTAGGTTTAACCATTTTTCTCCCCAAGAGTTAATTCTTCCCTTCAACTTGTCTATAAGAGGAAGCCACTGAGACGCCTTTGGTTTGGTCCTGAAAATTGGCACTCCCAAATATTTAAAGGAATCCCAATTGGTTAAACCTTCCATCCCCAGGAGTCTTGAAATCTCCAACATTTCCCTTGGAGAGGTGTTCCACCCATAGATCTTGCTTTTGGGCAAGCTTATTTCGCTTCCTGAGATCTCATTGTAAATGTCCAGTTCTGTTTTAAATTTTTTGGTTGTTTTCACACTTGCTCCTCCCAGAAGTAGAGTATCGTTCGCGAACTGGGCGTGATTAATATATTTTACCCCCGGGATATTCTTAGGCTGAGGAGATTGTTATGTTGTTGGCCATAATCTAGTTGAAATCTTATCACAAAGGCTTGTATAGCATAGAGAAGCGGGGATAGGGGACAACCTTGTCTGATGCCCCTGGACACTTGAAAGAACGTTGTTGCTCGGCCATTTACTAGGGGGGCAATCCAAGGGAGTCTAATGCAATATTTTATCCAGTTTATAAAGGCTGGAGCAAAACTGAAGTTTTCCATGACTTTAAATAGAAAATTATGCCTAACTCTGTCAAACGCATTTGTGAGGTCAAGCTTTATAATCATACCTTTGTCTTTTCTTTGATTGCTTGAGTGCAGCGCTTCTTGAACCAGAGTGATGTTATCCACTATTTGCCTTCCTTTGATGAACCCGCCCTGATTTTCCAGAATGATGGTAGGAAGGATTTTTTTAGCTTATTGGCTATTATTTTCGTGATTGACTTGTATCTCGTGTTGCAAAGAGAAATTGGCCGAAATATTCCAAAACTTATCACTCCCTTTTCTTTTGGAATTAGGACTAAGAAGGAAGAGTTTGTTCCCCCTCCTATTTTGCTACATCTCTAAGATTTTAGAACCATTTTTAGCAGATCTGATTTTATTATTTCCCAACAATTTTGGTAGAATCTGGCCGTGAAGCCATCGGGGCTTGGAGCTTTATCCAGGTTCATCTGATCCAAGGCCTCTTTGATTTATTACATCTTAACTTGCGCTAAAATCTTTGCATTGGTTGCTTCATGGATAGAGGCTGGAACTAAGGCGAGAGGGTAGGTATTCATATTAGGGAAGGTCAATTGAGTCTCAGTGTATAGATCTTTGAATGTTTCGAAAGCTACATTCTTTATACCTTCAAAATATGTTATAACCTGATCCTGATCATGGATTTCTTTGACTGCCTTGTATTTTTTTCTTTCTTATGCTTGCTTGTAGAAGTAGTTGGTGTTTTTGTCTCCGGCTTCTAACCAAAGGTTTCTTGATTTCTGCTGCCAATATCCTTCCACCTCTCTGCAGGCTTGGTGCATTGTCCGTTGAAGATGATCCTCTTTGGCGAGGCTTTCTTGAGTTATCTCTTTCCCTTCCATATCTAATTGGTGATCTTCAAGATTTTTGTGTGCTTCCTGCCTTTTGATGGTTGGGATTTTTTGTGTTTTAGCCCGGTCTTTTAGCACTTTTTTGAGCTTCCTAAGCTTTTCTTCCCATACAAAAAAGGGGGATCTGCAGACCTTCACATTCCAGACTTTGGCAACAAGGTCATGGAAACCCTCATATTGAAGCCATGCAGGGGTGAATCTGAATGGAATAGGTCCTAGATTTCTGTCTTGCGAGAGCTCTAACAGAATTGGTTTGTGATCAGAAACATTGTGCGGAAGGATTTTGGACGAGAAAGATAGACCTTGGAAATTTGAACTAAAAACCTATCTAGCTGGGCAACAATCTGTTCGAGCCCCACTCTCTTGTTTGTCCATGTGAACTTTCCTCTAGAGGGTTTGATATCCTCCAAATCCCAATCTAACATGATATCCTCTACCCATTCCCTAGCGGGGTCTCTCACAATGGACTCACCTTTTTTCTCTTCCACGGCAATGGTTACATTAAGATCCCCCCCAATAATGATATTTTCTAGCTCGTTTGAGTTTAGGAAAGCTTTAATCAAATCCCAACAGTTTCTTTTTTCTGAAAATAAGACAAGGACATAAAGGTTGAAGAGAATTACCATTCAACCCGTCTCTTTGTGTAATAGTCTGGTGAAAACCCAATGCATGCATGCTTCAGAAGATATTAGATCATATTTTGAGGTGTCCCAGAAGGTTCCCAGACCTCCTCAGGCCCCTCTTGCACTAACTGCTATTCCCTGGCCTTTTCTCCATAAGGCTTTACTTGCTTGGAGGAAGTCTTGTTCCTCCATATTTGTCTCCTAAATTAGTAGGATCTCGGGATTTGACTTTTTGATTAAGTCTTTGAGAGCTTCTTCCTTTATTCTTCTACCAAAACCCCTACAGTTCCAGGAGGCTAGTTTCATGATTTACTTGCAGGGGGGGTGTTGGCTCCTTTATGAGCCTTAGCCTGCTTTCTTGCCGTTTTTAAATTAATCAATTGCTTGATTGTTTTCTGTGAGCCATTGAGGACCTCTTTGTAAGTTTCCTTTTCCCTTTCTTCTTTTTTGGATTTCCTTCCTCTGCCTTCTTTTTTGGGCGTGGAAATGGAACCACTTGCATCCATAGAATCACTATCTGTAGACACCTCTCTTGGTTTCACATATAGATTTTCTTCTTGTTCTTCTGCGACCTTCCCCTGTCCTTTTTATAGTTCATGCCATGATTGATCCATTTGGTGCTCTTGCGTTCCGAGGGTAGTCTTTTCTTGTGTTTCTGTTTCAGTGGTAGGGGCCTCCTTTGATTTCTCTCCCAGCTCTTTCTCTGTTTGTTCCTTCTCTCCCAACACGATGAGATTGTTTCCTGATGAGGATTCCACTGCCTGAACTTCTGGCTCCTTAGTTGAGATTACGAATGCCTTTGCATGTCGTTTTTCTTTAGGTTTGGCCAGTGTTTTCCCCTTTTTGGCCTACTTCTAGCCTTCCCCTTCTTCTTTTTCCTGATTAGGGTTTTTTGGACAATTTCTGAGGAAGTGGCCATATTCATGGCATCCCCTGGATTTGAAAGGGACTTGTTCGTAGTCAAGTTTATGGAAGTGTTGCCAATCTCCAACCTTTAACTTGACTGCCTCTGGGAGGCCTACCTCTAGGTCAACTTCCACACAGATGCATGCACAAGAGTACTAATCTTTGGAGTCGGCTCTGTCGATATACTTCCCAAGCCCATTTCCAATTCTTTAGGGTGAGATAGGTTTCCAACAATGGATCAGGAGGTTGGGTAGGCATACCTAGACCAAAAATTCCTTGGGCACTTCCATCGCAAGATCAAAATCTGGTGTCCATATATTAAGATACATCCCTTGCGTTCCCATAAAATACGGGCCATTTATGAAGATTAGATCCCTGTCTTCCTTTGAGATGAATTCGAAGATGTAGAACCCTCTTCCCACCGCATAACAAGTGATGTTTTTCTAGATCAGAGGTCTCCAGTTCCTTTGGATCCAGTTATCGGTTGTTCTGGTTGATGGCCATAAGCTCATGAATTGACCCACCAGACCACGATCGGACAGAGAGATGACAAATTTCATAGGGTGTTTAGGAGGCAACTCGATTTCTGGGATCAAGTCGAGTTTCTTAACGAAGTTGGGCGGTGCCGAGGGAGAAGGCTTCTTACCTTGGCCGACAAGGAGCCTACGGAAGGAGTCTTCGGTTGAAAGGGGAGGTAGGGGAGGTGGATCCCCTCCTCCCGAGGTCGCCATCGCAAGGATTGGGCATGGCTGTCAGAGCAACAGAACCAATCAGCATGCAAGTTGTGTTTGCCTCCAATACTAATGGATTGTTAAAAAAATAAGTCTTCTAGAAATGTTATTGAGTGATATTAGATCATTTCTAAATTTCGGTTTGAATTGTTTGATTTTATTGCAGAAAATGGACAACTGTTGTTACCTCAAGATAACTAAAGAGATTATGAAGATACATAAGCCATTAAAGATTGAAGGAATAAGGCGCAAAGCAGTTTAGAGAAAGATTAACTCTTTATTTTGTAATCTTTATAAATAGTAAAAGCAATCCCGAGGATCTCTCGATCCTCGGGATAGCTTAAATTACTCATGTCATTTTAATATATAGAGGATGATGAAAAATAGAGAGGAATCAAATAAATTCAATCAAACATTCAGATCTTTGAATTATTATGTACAATAGTCTGCTGTAAATGATTTACTAGTTATGGAATTAATGAAAGTCGTGAGTGTTTTGATCATTTTTGAGTACTGAGTTTTTCGTAGCAGTACGTTTTGAAGACCGTGGGCCCAGTCGAAAGGAGTTACTGTCTCATTTGTAATCGTATCAATTCTATTTCAGTTCTGTGATGTAAATTTCTTTGCAACAATTAAGATAAATTCGTGAGTGTGTTGATTCTTTTATGAATTGGTTATGTTGTTCATTTGCAAAAGATAGATATTTCATTTGAAGATTGTCGATTGATGTTCCATTTCCAATTACTGTTAGTTTATCATTTGAGAATTCCTTTTAATTCCGCATTTGTTGTTTCTTTTATTAAATTCACATTTGTTGTCCATTTCGCTTAATTCACATTTATCGTTCCTTCTTAAATACACAGTAATTTATTGTTCTTTTCCAGCAGGTTAAATAATCATTGATAGATTGATTTGTTAAGTGTTTTTGCAGATTAACTTGTTGTTCCTTAGATAGAATAAATTCAACCAATTGATTAGTGTCTTTGATCCACAATGTGTTATTGATCAAATTACAATTCTGTTGAGTTAGTTATCAATTTCAGAGTTTTTTTTAATGAGTGAAGAACTTGATTATTGCAGTAATTTAGATAGACTCGGATTTTCTTTAACTGAATTATCTACACGATTTAAAACCTCCACAACTATCTGCATAGACTTTGTTGGCATTCTTGAAAGAGAAGACGAATCCTCGATTGATAAATTAATCTCACACTAAGGTTGGACATCTTTAGAGCCCAACATTTTGGCGTTGTTGCCGGGGAGAATGTCAAAGATAGCATAGGTTGCATCTCTGAGGATGAGGTATTGAAAACGGAAGGTAAGAACCTATGTAGGAAACAAGTAAAATGCTTGTACCAACACCTACCTTCAATTGATGCATAGAGGTTGTAGAATTTGTGTATGTGTGTATGACTAAGAAGAAAGAACCTGAAAAATTAAAACCCCCACCAAAAAATACAAAAACCCAGGGCTCGATGCCCCCTGGAAGGAACATTTTCATAGATGAAATCATCTGAAAAGTTGAATCTCAAGCCTCGGTTGGACCTCGAAAAGGTTCAACCCGAATCCCTCACGCAACAAATTCACCAATTGCAACTCATGCTGAGGTTCATAGCGGAACTGAAGGGACTGAACAAAGCTTCCAAAATACACATACTCTATTGTCCAGCCCTTTAGACGAGGGAAATTATTCTAATTTGAAAGAAGGGGAAGGGGAAACAAGTGGAATTGTTGAGGCAAGCCCACCACCACTTGAACTTGGATCTCCTATGATTCTGATAGGAGAAGGAACATCTGAAATCCCGGATAGAGGTAGCGTGATTAAATTTCCTAAGGGACCAACTGATCAATCACCTCGAATAGAACACCCAGACCAAGAAATCCCTGAGGATTATTAGCACATTTTCGACCAGATGGCACAACAAAGTCAATCGCGACCCGAGACTTCCACCTTGGAATATCCTATACTTGATCAAATTGCTAACACCCCAATGAAAGCCATTATGTTATAGAATCTTCTAACCTTCTACGGATTGATCTTAGAGGACCCTGACGCGTTCCTATTCGAGTTTGATGTCCTGTGTAGAGGATACGACTACACCTCTGAACCCCAGAAACTAAAGCTATTTCCTTCCACCCTGAAAGGAGCATCTTTACGATGGTTTATGGGTCTAGGACGAGGAACTATAAATTCATGGGATGAAATGAAACAAGCCTTCCTTACAAAATATCAAGAGTACTGTAGAACCAGGGATTTAAATGATGAAATCTTTAAAATGACTGCAAAATAAAATGAAACGTTAGAAGAATATATTGAAAGATTTCAATATAACCTACAGAGATCACCTTACGGTACATTACCAGGTGATGTACTTAAATCGACTTTGATCAAATGTATGAAGGACGAATGGGTAGAAACATTGGATTTAATGGGAAAAGGTGATATTTATCAAGAAACATATGATGACATTGTCCAATTGTGCATCAGGTGTTCACGCGGAAGTACACAAACCAGATCGGGATACGGGCTCCCATCACCAGAAGTAGTAACATTACTAGCGGGGTTGTTACCTAAGCAGAAGTTGGTAATCTTCTAGAAAATTTTAAAACAGACATTTTGAGTACTCTAACTACACAATTGGATGTTCTACAGGTTAAACAGAAACAAGCAAAAGCAACACAATCATTGGCCATATTTTTCCCACAATGCAGAAGGAAACATGGTTCGAGGGAGTGTCCCTTGGGTGGGGTTTGGGTTTGCGCCATCTGTGCCAAAGACCATGTGACAGAACAATGTCCATCACTCCCAGAGCTAAAAGTTGTCTTTAAACAAGAAGAAGAAGAAACAAAACCAGTATATCTGATGGCTCAACATCACCAATGCTAGGCTCGACCCCTAGGTACGCTACAAGTTCCTTCTTCTTTCTTTTCTGGGCAGTATAATCAACAACATAATTTTGGAAACACATGGGAGGGCCAACAATTTGCTAATTCTACCTGGTAGTCCCAACAATATCCTACTGCACCCTAGACAAATCAACCAGCTGCAAATCCCACTTGGCCTAACTCTCAATACCCTACCCCATTTTGGTAGAATTCAAATAACAACCCCTATCCTTCACAGTGGACTAACACATCTACTCAAGCCCCCAATTGGAATCAAAATTGGTAGAGCCCCATGGGAATGACCAATCAACCCATGTGGATGGCTCCTCAAGCTCAACCCACTTTACAAGCTCCACTTCAACTACCCCAAAACCCTCAACCTCAAATGCGCCCTCAACTACCAGCTCAACCCAACCCAAATCCGAATAACAAACCAGCCCAACTAGTGCAAATTGTCGAGAATTTTGAGCGTGAAGTCAACTCTGTAGGGTGCAATGATCTCCGGTTGATATCAAGGCATATAATTTCTCTTGAGGAAAGAAACATTCATAAAAAATAGGAGAATGAGAATAATATACAACCAACAATAAAACCATCGACTGGGGTCATAACAGAAGAAACAAAATAGGGGGAAAACACAATCGAGCAACAAAATCCCGATGAAATTCCTCCTCCCCCATTTCTCGAGAGGCTGATGATAGAAAAACCAGCTATATATCCTAACTTCGACATCGTCGGGGAACTAAAGAATCTATATGTTAAAACCCCACTCCTACAAGCTCTGCAAGATATTCTTATTTATGAAAAAACAATTAAAGAATTATCTGGGAAGAAGCTCGTAAGGAAAACTAAAAATCCATCAACTGTTCACGTGGTAGGAACTTTGTCCGATCTTATTCTAGGGAAGCAGGAGTCGGTCAAGTATACAGACCCAGGGAATCCAATGGTAACAATTCAGATATAGGGCTATTTTTTTCCAAATACACTGGTGGATTTGGAGGTAGCCATCAATATTATGACCATTGAGACCTTTAATGTCTTGGGTATCACCTCCTTCAAACCTACTTTAATTATGTTAGAATTGGTTGATAGGTCGGTGGTTAAACCAATCGACACATTACAAGATATAGCAATTTCGGTCGATTCATGGGAATATCCAGTTGATTTCTTAGTTATCAACCCAAGAAGTAGACTTGATGGACACCCATTGATATTGGGAAGACCATGGCTCACAACAACAGATGCATACATAGGATGTCGCACAAGCAACATGGAAATTGCTAGAGGAAGTGCTACGAAGAACCTTATCATGTATCCTCCAGCTAAACCGAGTCTGCCTATCACACATCAACAGTTGCAACCACCTAGATATCCAGAAGAGAACCTACGATATCCCCTCACACTGGAAGAAGCTCTTGGGCTAAAAAACCAAATAGAAGATGATGTGATCAGTAGATGCATTAACAACCCATCCATTATAGGCAACCCAACATGTCAAATGTTAAAAGTTATTTTAGATAATGAAGCACAGGGAGATCCCTTGGAAGAATTAATGGAACAACAGATTCCCACTACTATTGTCCATAACAACATTTCAGTTGAAATTGCACCAAGGAGGTTTCTGAATATTAATGCTAATTTGAATGAGCAACAACAATAAAAATTGATTCAGATCCTTTCTAAATATCAACAGGCTTTTGCTTGGGAGTATCCTGACATGAAGGGCATTGATCCCAAAATATGTACACATCATATCTACATTGAGAAAGATGCCCAACCCATCTGACAGTCCCAATGAAGATTGAATCCTCATCTCAGGGACGTTGTTAAAGAAGAATTACAAAAACTGTTGGATGTAGATTTCATATATCCTATTTCAGACAGTCGGTGGGTCTCTCCACTAGTAATCGTCCCTAAAAATAATGGGAAGTGGAAAATTTGTGTAGAATACATAGAACTCAATAAAGCCACCCAGAAGGACCACTTTCCCCTACCTTTTATTAATCATGTCCTTGATACTTTAACAGGGGAGCAATTTTTTTCCTTCCTAGATGGTTTTATCGGTTATAATCAGATTCAAATTGCTCCGGAAGACCAGGATAAAACTACATTTGCATGTCCCTGGGGTACCTTCACATATAGAATATTACCCTTTGGATTATGTAATGCTCCAACTACATTCCATAGAGCTATTTTAAGCATATTTTCTGATTTGATTAATGAAGGACTTGAAGTTTACATGGACGATTTGACCCCTTATGGCACTGAATTTGATCAAGCCCTAAGCAATCTGGAAAAATAATTAGAACGATGCATTGCTACCAGGATATGTTTGAGTCATGAGAAGTGTCATATGATGATGACTGAGGGTGTGGTACTAGGAAACTATGTTTCTGCAGATGGAATCAAGGTAGACCCAACAAAAATAGAGGTAATCCTTAATCTACCTACACCTCATACACAAACTGAGGTACGTAGTTTTTTTGGCTGTGCAGGATATTATCGCAGATTCATAGATTTGTTTTCAAGAATAGTTGCACCTTTACATGCTTTAACTGGTAATGTGGAATTTCAGTGGTCTGATAAGTGTGATGTTGCATTTGCAGAGCTCAAAAGGTTGGTTTCAACAACACCGGTGTTGAGAGGACCAAACTGGAAATTACCATTTCACATCTCTTCAGATGCATCAGATTTCACCATAGGCGTTGTTCTTGGACAAGAAGAAGACAAGAAAACATATGCTATTTATTTTATTAGAAAAAATCTTACTCCCGCTGAATTAAATTACACAGTAACAGAAAAAACAATTTTTAGTCGTTATACATGTTATTAATAAATTTCGCCACTATATAACAGGCTATCCAGTTATTCGGTATACTGATCATTTTTCTGTTAAATATTTAGCTAACAAACCAGTTACTAATGGACGGGTTACTCAGTGGTTATTACTATTACAGGAATTCAACATCACCATCAAGGATCAGCCCGAAAGAGAGAATCTCGTTGCAAATGTCTTGTCTCGCGTGCCCAAAACACATGACTCTTTGTCAATTGAAGACCAATTTCCAGACGAACACCTGTTCGTTGTCACTATTAGGATGTCATGGTACACTGATGTGGTGAATTATATGGCAGCTGGGAAGCTACCAACACACCTATCATCAAGAGAAAGGAAACTAATTGTTCAACGCAGTGCATGGTTCACCTAGATTGGTGGATATCTTTTCCACACAGGGTGTGATCTTCAGATCCGAAGATGTATAAGAGATGATGAAATTTACAATGTCTTGAAGGCAGGCCATGATGAGCCCTGTGGATGAAATTTTGCAGACCGCAGAACTGGGCATAAGGTTTTACAGATGGGATACTATTGGCCCTCAATATTCAAAGACGCAAAGAAATATGTCTAGGCTTGCGACAGCTGTCAGAGGATGGGTTGACCAGGCCAAGTTGATGAAATGCCCCTACAAGCACAAGTGGTGGCATAACCTTTTGAGAGATGGGCACTGGACTTTGTTGGCCCCTTCAACCCAAAATCAAATCAGAAAGCTTATATACTAGTTGCAACAAACTATATGACCAAGTGGGTAGAAGCAGTAGCCTTTCCAAACGCAACTGAGGAAGCAGTCATCAAGTTGCTTTTTGAATTATTCGTACACTATGGATTACCCAGGAAAGTAATCACTGACGGAGGGTTGCAATTTACAGCACATAAAATCATGGCCACTTTGCGCAATTATCATATTAAACACAAAGTTACCTCCCCATACCACCCACATGCAAACGGACAAGTGGAAAGTACCAATAAATTCTTGGAGGCAATATTGACAAAAACAGTCTCAACAAACCGTCAAAATTGGGCAACCGAGCTTCCAAATTCCTTATGGGCCTATCGCACAACATGGCATAACACTACTGGCTACTCTCCTTATCATCTAGTCTTTGGCAAAGAACCTATCTTTCCAATTGAATTTGAGATCAAGACTCTAAGAATGGACCAGGAAATTGAACTGGATCTTATAGAGGCACACACACAACGCTTACAGCAGCTCAATGAGATAGATGAAGCACACATGTTCACCCTTCAACGCACAATTTTTATTTAGCAACAGAGAGCTAGCTAGCACGATAAACATATCAAGAATAAATCCTTCCAAAAAGGTGATTGGGCGCTTCTCTATGATTCTATATTTCAGGATTTTCCTGGAAAATTGCAGATAAGGTGGCTGGGACCGTATGAAATCAATGAATTTCATGACAACGACATTGTCACTTTAGTTACCATCGACGGGTCTGGTTCTCCTTTTCTGGTAAATGGACATCGACTGTGACTCTACCATCAACCGCTTTCACAAGAATCCTTTTGTAGTGATCCTACTCTTCAGATTTTAGCTGGCTCGGAAGGTAACCCAACAGTTTCAGCTTCATAAAATTATGATTTTTACCAACACTGTATATATTGTATATAGTTTTTTTTTTACAGATTTGATTGATTTTTTAGTTTTTTACTTCCTAGGAAAGTCATTATAAAGATTTTCGGAGAACAAAAACTAGAAACGATGACTAAAAAAATTAGCACTCTTTTCTATTCCTTATTCAAACTTCAAATTTTCTCTTGTCTCACTTTGAATATCCATCAAAATATAAACCTTGTTTACACAGAAGATGAATATGTCATGTTTCGCAGCAAAAATCGGGCAACTGCACTAAAATAATGCGCAACTGTAGTAAATGGAAAATGAATGCATAACACTACAAACCATCCAATACTTTGATCATTAAATAAACCTACCCATAAAAGTTGAATGAATTTAGTTGATGACTAATCAACCCTAGATTCCCTAAAATTGTCTGCGGGTGGTATCCAATTATTTAATTAGATGGTTAAAACTGGAAAATCACCGTCGTCGTTCATTCGAACATAACGACTGTCGTTCCCTTCGTGATATTGTTGTTCCCTTCACGGGTAGTGTCGTTCATTTGAAAGTAACGACTATCGTTCCCTTTGTTGCGATTGTTGTTCCCTTTGTTGTGATTGTTGTTCCTTGTTGCGGGTAGCATCGTTCAATTGAATGTAACAATTGTCGTCCCCTTTGTCGCGGTTGTCGTTCCTTTTTCAGATAGTTCTGTTCATTCGAAAGAAACAATTGTTCTTCCTTCTATGGTTTTATATTGTTGTTCCTTTCCCTCGAAAGTTGTGATTTTTCATGAACAACTCATGTTGTTGATACGTTTAGCCACACCCTTGGGTATGACCTTCACTAACTAATTTTCAACATCGTCACTTCTAGTTATCATGGTAACAATTTGTCATTCTCTTTTGTGGATTATCTAGCTTACCTTACCGAATTGTTTTTGGATTGATTTCTCCAAATTATCTTAATATTGTTCATAATCCTTAACCACCATAATTTGTTTCTTTCCCTATATATATATACATATACTTGAATGATAATTTACCTTCATATCATAATAAGGAGTCTAAGGCACATTTTTACTTGGCATTCTTACACTTCTTACACCATCCCTCACTCTTAAGGAGTAGATGAGCCTCCCTTAAAAAAAAAATATAAAAAAAAATATGATGGAAATAAAAATAAAATAAAATTCTCCCACAAAGGATAGGGGGTCTCATCATGAGCCAATCTACCATGATCATAAGAGAATAAAATAAGTGGCATTCCCACTATGGCTACCACACCATGGCAATGGCCTTTGGCATTTAGCGTCAAAGGACAAGAGGTCTCATCAGGAGTCTGCTTGTTCACTTAGGTTATGATCTAGTGAATGGTATTGTCATTATCTGGCTACCAAACCAGGATAGTGGAATTTTTGGGAAAAGACGATTCAAACTATTTATTGAGGATACAAGCTCATCTATGGGCTAAAAGGAAACCTTTCGAGACTATGGATGCCTGCTGGCAGCAGTGGCTATGCCTGTGGTATGGAAGTTTATCTTAAATATGCTAAGTTTGTTTTTGTGTTCCTAGATTTCCTTTCTTAAAAAGAGGCCATCATTTCGGTTATATTTAACACAAGGGAAAGTAACAAAGTTATGACATGTAGAATATTCATAAAACGTGAATAAATCTAGACTACTCATAATCTTTTTCCTTAAACATTTTGAATATAGGTATTTGAACTTGTACTTCCCACAAAAGAGCGATTATTGTTCATGATTACCGTTAAAGTGCTTTTGATGGTTATTAATGACTATTCTTCTAGTGGTGGCGGTGTAGTAATTACCCCTCACTTAACTACCTTCCATCATTACACTCGCACATATCAATGGTCGAGGTCGACCTTTTCATTTATCAAGGGGCGGATATTCTGCACATTTATCGATAGATCATAATGATTAAAATTAATGGAAAAATTCACATTTCTATATACATTTGCTTTTCTGTGATTTTTACCATTTATGGTAATATTTTCTCACAAGATGGTCTAACTAAATTGCGACCAGGAATGAGAAATGTGCTAACTTGTTTGCAGAAGACATGGGTGGCCGAAGCATCCGCTGAGAGCCCACATTGCTGCAAGTAACCGACCAAGAAAGGGAAATTTTACATCGTCTGGGGTGGACATAATATTTCAATAGATTGCAGGGATATGACATAAATATCACACTAGCATTTTTCCAGAACTTACAGAGGGGACTCTTAGTGATTCGAGACATACAAATTCCAGTCACTGAGGAAATTATAGTAGAGGTAACATGCCTCCCAAACAAAGGTACACAGTGGACCAGGAAATACACAACACTCAAGGAGGTTGTGGAGTCCTTTGCTGAACCATGAGAAGAACTCGACAAAAAAGGAAAAGGACTCAACCCCGTTGCTCTCAACGAGCCATGGAGGGAGCTAGCAGGAGTAATACAGAGATATATCACATGTGATGGGAGATATGATGTGGTGAGATCGTGCAACCTCAAACTGCTAGCAACACTAAAACAGAGGTCGGTAATAAATTTGTCATTCTTTTTAAATTCCATGTTGCATGAAGTTGCTCCAAGGACCCGGAAGGCCAAAGACCCTGTCAATATAATTAGTCAACATGGAATAGTAAAATTAATAGTAAACTATGACTTGAGCCAAACACAAATAACTTGGGGATATTTAATTGAGCCCGATAGGCCCCTACAAATTGAACAACCCGAAATGCACCATGAAATCCCCCCACAGGGAATTGAGGTAGCCCAGGTGGGAGGAGATAGTGCCAAAATTGAAATTCCAGTACCCTAGATTGAAATGGAAGCATACCCCATTCAGCTGGAAGAAACTCAGACCATACAGGCAGAAACATCAAAGAAGAAGAGACAAAGAATAATTGTTGTTCCTGAAACCTCTACTGTGAAAAGAAGAAGGGGTAAAAAAACAGTTCAACTTGAAAACATTAAGGAAACTATGCAAATAGAACAACCCTTACATGAAAACACTCAGGAAAATGAGCAGACAGAGCATCCATCACTTGAAAGCCTTACATAACATTTCTTCATAAGTTATGAAGTAGAGATGGCTCAAGTACTAGGAAATTTAGGGACATCAAATGCTGAAGACACAGACAAGTCTGGATAACCCCAAGCACCAACTTCCTCCCATTCAAACCCTGTCTTGGATCTTCCTGATATGGAGATGTCATCTCCTGAAGGAACATAACAACCATAACCTCACATTGAGGTAAACAATCATGTAGAACAAACAAATCACCCAGAAGAAACAAGGAAGCAGTTACCAGTTGATCAAGGTGAGGAAGACCTTGAAACTCCCAATAGACAGAAGAAAACAACAGGCAAAGGAAACAATAAAATCAGAAAATTGAAACAGGAAAACAAGATATTGAGGAAAAGGGTTAAGAAAATTAAAGTATTGAAACAAAAAGTTGGTAGATTAAAAGAAATAATTAGACAACTTAGGAAGCAGTTGGAGCAAGCTGACAAGGCCCATGAGAAGAAGAAATCCAAGAGGCCTAGAGTACAAGGAAGAAATCCACTTCCCAGAAGGACAATCCATACCAATTCTGTTGGAAAACAAACAAAATTGCATGCTCCTTTGGAAACAACAGAAATAGAAACTCAAACAGAGATTCCAACAACAGAAGAAACAATTGTTCAAACTGAAGGAGTGCTTCCTAAATATTTTCCTCCTCCTTTGGGAATAATTGACATAGAGACCCAGACAGATGCCCCAACAACAAAAGAGACAATTTTTCAGACTGAGGAAGAATTTCAGTCTCTTGAACAGGATGTCATTATTAGCAGGTTGGAGGCAAAATTGGTGCAAACCCAACAAACCTTAACTCAATGTAGAAGTCAAATGGTAACAAGGTCGGAACATCAGAAAGTTGTCAAACAACTTAAATCCATGTCAACAACAGACAATGATACCTTTGTTGAGCTCAGTAGAGCCAAAGGAAAGGTGAAGAAAGTATAGGGCCAACTAGATGGAGCTTTGGATAAAATCAAAGAGATTTTCTCTGTTTATTTTGATATAGTAGCTTGCAGGGATCCTGCTACTAATTACACCTTATTTTTACTAGAATGTTATCTGTTGTTGAGGGTAAAATCTACTAGAGCAGGCAAACCTTTTGAGTTCACCACTATTTTTTATTTTGTTTCATGTTTTAGAGAACAAGAGGATGGAGTACAATACTTTTTGTGTGAACTATACCTTCACAACTTCATCCTAGGAGAAAACAAAAAAGAGAACCCCAGTCCTTTCATTGGGGACATACAGTTTCAAGCATTCTTGTCCTTTGCCAAAAACCAAACCAGGTGGGCTAAAGCACACAAGGTTTTCATGAAAAGAGAAATTGGACTAGACCTATGGATCAGAGGGGAACCTCCTAAAACCCTTAATACCATTATGCAACACAAAACATTCATGAAGAGGGAGAAGGTTGTAGAATCTTTAACTCCCATCCATAAACATGTTGTACATTTAGATCTACAATATTTCAGAGAGCTTATAGAAGAAGCCATTTTTTCTTCCAAATGGGATGTCTCATCAAATGTAGCCAAGAACAGAGAACCATTTGGTTTCAGAAATTTTCATGCAACCACCTTCAAGTTGGAGAGGTATGCCAGAATGATTCTGGATGAAGGGCCTGCCTAGATTGGATGCAGGTACATTCCTCCCATTATTTGGTATCCTCTAGAGGGTTATCAGAGTAATTATGAAATTTGTAAGAAGGAATAAGATGTTTCTTTTGAAGAGCTTAAAGGTAAGAATGGGTTCAGAAGACCTGGAGAAAATACCTCTCCTCCCTTCAGTATCACTACTTTACATGTAAACTCTCTGCTTGCATGAGGACATGCAAAAAGGTAAGCTGGGGAGTATTTTGAGTTGAGAAAAAGGTACAAATATCCTCCTTATTACCATGGTTTATGATATATTCTTGATTGAATTTTCTATTAATTAGAAGTAATTAGAAAAGAAAATGATTAAAAAGTCTTCTAGAAATGTTATTGAGTGATATTAGATAATTTCTTAATTTCGGTTTGAATTGTTTGATTTTATTGATGAAAATGGACAATTGTTGTTACCTCAAGATAACTAAAGAGATCCTGAAGATACATAAGCCATTAAAGATCGAAGGAATCATGCGTAAAGCAATTTAAAGAAAGATTAACTCTTTATTTTGTAATCTTTATAAATAGTAAAATCAATCATGAGGATCTCTAGATCCTCATGATAGCTTAAATTACTCATGTCATTGTAATATATAGAGGATTATGAACAATAGAGAGGAATCGAATAAATTCAATCAAACATTTAGATCTCTGAATTATCCTGTGCAACAGTCTGTTGTAAATGATTTACCAGTTATGGAATTAATGAAAGTCGTGAGCATTTTAATCATTTTTGAGTACTGAGTTTTTCGTAGCAATACCTTCTAAAGACAGTGGGCCCAGTCGGAAGGATTTACTGTCTCGTTTGTAATCGTATCAATTTTATTTCAGTTCTGTGATTTAAATTTCTTTGCCACAGTTAAGATGAATTCGTGAGTGTGTTGATTCTTTTATGAATTTGTTATGTTGTTCATTTGCAAAAGATAGATATTTCATTTGAAGATTGTCGATTGTTGTTCCATTTCCAATTACTGTTAGTTTATCGTTTGAGAATTCCTTTTAATTCCGCATTTGTTGTTTCTTTTATTAAATTCGCATTTGTTGTCCCTTTTGCTTAATTCACATTTGTTGTTCCTTCTTAAATACACAGTAATTTGTTGTTCTTTTCCAGCAGGTTAAATAATCATTGATAGATTGATTTGCTAAGTGTTTTTGCAGATTAAATTATTGTTCCTTAGATAGAATGAATTCAACCAATTGATTAGTGTCTTTGATCCACAATGTGTTATTGATCAGATTATAATTCTGTTGAGTGAGTTATCAGTTTCATAGTTTTTTTTAATGAGTGAAGAACTTGATTATTGCAGAATTTAGATAGACTCATATTTTCTTTAACTGAATTATCTACACGGTTTAAAACCTCCACAACTATATGCATAGACTTTGTTGGCATTCTTGAAAGAGAAACAAATCCTCGGTTGATAAATTAATGTCAGACTAAGGTTGTTTTTAGGACATCTTTAGATCCCAACACCAAGTTTAACAACACCTTTGCATAGGGTACCTTCCATTTAGATCGAGGGTAGCACATTATATCGAGAAATTTGGAAAAAACATGTCAGTGTCTACCCCATCCTCTAGCACACTATCATTTTGTTGGCTTGTCAACTCATTAGCACCATTTCATATGGCTCCTTGTGATCAACACTTGACCACTAGATTACAAATGTTTCCCCTATCACTTGACTTACCCACATATTGAATGTGTTTTGTATACTTTATGAGTTCTACAAAAGAGGTTCAACATTGAGGAGTTGTTTGCATTGTGGTTGATAACATTGGATTAGCTTGGTAAATCCAATCAACTTTAAATTAATATCTATAATCATTACTTGTGAGTTAATGTGATTGGGGTTTCATTACAATGACAAATAACTCAAGAGTGAGATGGGACTAACAATGAAAAGAAGAAGAAACCATATTAGGTAAAATTGAATTATGAGTCCCTATTTTGTTCTTTATTGATGTGTATAGACTTCTTGCTTATCAAAAGGAATCAAATCCTTAATTAAGTTTTACACATGTCTTCATTTTCACTATTTTTTCAAATTCAAGAGAATTGCAAAATAGTTGCCTAGTAAGGAAACATGTAAATCAAACAACCCACCAAACATTAATAATAATTTCTAGAAAACCTGGGGTGGCGGGTGTTGGGGGGGGTTTATCATTGACTCCAGAGGGACAATTGAAATTTGTTTCACTTGGAGAATAGGTATAGATTCAAATAATAAGGAAAAAACATATGCATTATGGAAAGGGACTCAACGTTTCCATAGACAAAGGTATAGGTTCAATCAAGGCACTTAGAGATTCCAAGATGATCATCAATCATATTGTTAAAAAAACTTTGCATGAAGATGATTCTCTCGCCTCAATTCTGGACCGAAATAGACAATTGGAAGGCTTTTTCTTTGATATACATTATTATCATGTCCTTTAAGACCAAAATAAGGAAGTAGATATGTGTGAAAAAGTAGGTTCAAGCCAAAAGGAGGGAGACAAGTTTGGTTAATGGAGCATTGACCTTTCAAATAACCCCTTAATTAATTATTAGCTTATGGACTTGTGTAACAAAGATATGTTGTCAAGTGGTGAGTACCAATGTAATTGTCACCCTTCACATGACATAAAAGCACTTCCAGTCCTTTAAATGTTTGCAATTCAATTCAATGAGATTTCCCCCCTGTGCTCACATGCCCTTAGTTCTTTCTCCACCGTCTTTTTTTTTGTCATTCCCTACCTCTCAGACTCGCTATGGGAGAATGGAAGCAGAAATAGAGCATCAAATTGTAGCACAAGCAACATAAATCAAAGGAGTTTTGGTGGCATTAAGACAACAATTGGATGTGGTAGAAGTTGAATGTAATCTTCTTCATAACATGATTCTTAATCTTCACAAAGGTGATCTAGTAATGCCATTAAACCCAATAACCTATGTGAATTCACTTAAAGCATATATGAAAGAGGATGAATATGCACACCAATTTGATGAAGAAATGGAACTTGTGAGCTAGGAAGGTGAACCAACTAGTATAGGTTTGGAGGATGTTGCTAGTCACTATGCATAAGATCGATTTAGATGGTTTTTAGGATTTTAAAAATCTTACGAAATTACTATAGAATATATAGTATAAAGATGCATCAGGTTATTTTGCATCGGGATAATGTCATTCTTTGTTTTGGGCCTATAGTAAGTTTTGGTATAGATTTTGTATCTACTTTTATGGTTACTAGAACTTTACTGTGATGTAATCTCTACTATAGCATTTGTTGGAACATTTTTTTTTTTAAATTTACCCAGTTCCTATTAAAAAAATTTCTAGAAAACCGTTTGAAAGGATTTAGAAGCTAAAGATAAAGAACATGATTAAAGGCTTGCAACAAGACAACAACTCACCAAAACACCACAAAAAAAGGCTACCAAGAAGAGAAATAATATAATGGTTGAATTATCATTTCAAAAGCATGTATACCACATTTAATATTAATTATTGTATTTTTAAATATCATTTTCTTTATTTCGTATAGATCAATTTATTTCGTATAGATCAAAATAGTTGTTAATAATAAGAGCATTACCTAGACACTTAGACAAACAATATATTGGAGGTATATGTGTAAGTTATGCTTTTATTTATTTCAATCACTCGTTAACGATAGTTGGTAACTAGGTGGTTGTGTACTAGTTTTATGGTTTTTTTTTATGTAAATATAGTGCAAGGAGTATGGGTCCAATACAATATCAAACAAACAAAAATGTTCCTTATTGGAGTACATGAACCCACTAGTAGCTAAAGCAAATAATACTTAATTTTGTTTTAACTGAAAGAATTTAGTTGCTCTGATAAAGATTGTTCATTAGCTAACTGTTAATTGCAAGAATGTTAATTGTCCTTGTATCATGTTTTACAATGAACTTCAAAAGAAGAACAAGCATGTGTTCAAACTTTAGAGGATGACGACAATGACGCATCAAAACCTTTGTCCTCTAACAATGGTTGATGACAATGATTTTTTTTTCTTTTTTTTCTTTTTTTTTATAGGGAATCTTTGACATCAACAACTAATTTAATTTTGTATTTAATTAAGATTTACATTTCCATAGATGGTAGTACACATTTGTTTATAAGAAAAACAAATTTTACTTTGTAATCAAGATTCACATTTCCCATAGGATGGTGGACCACTTGTTGCATGGAGAAAAAAAAACTAATGTATATAAATGATTATGAATTTATAACTATGTTACATTTATATTTTGTATTAAAATATATTGATTTTCAAGTTTAAAATATATTAAAATATTTTGTATTAATAATGTTACTTTTATAATTAACATCATTGTTTGAGAGTTCTTGGAAATCATCACATCGATTTTTTAATTAATAGTTTTAAACTAAATCGAAGTGGTTTGTTAGTACTCAAATTTGCATCATTTAAATTTTGACATTTTGCCAATAGCAGGGGCGCTACTAAAAGCATTGCATTCTCGTAGCACTCATTTTCTTTTGCAGTTCCAACATAAATAAAAGTATGTCAAATTTTCAAATCTCTTCATCGATTTTGTCTCAATTTCCTCTCAATTTTGTATTAATGATGTTACTTCTATAATTAACATCATGGTTTGTGAGTTCTTCGAAATCATCGCATCGATTTTTGAATTAATAGTTTTAAACTAAATTGAAATGGTTTGTTAGTACTCAAATTTGCATCATTTAAATTTCGACATTTCGCCAATAGCAGGGGCGCTGCTAAAAGCATTACATTCTCGTAACATTCATTTTATTTTGCATTTCCATCATAAATAAAAAGTATATCAAATTTTCAAATCTCTTCGTCGATTTTGTCTCAATTTCCCCAAACCTCCTAGTCTTTCACCATTTTGCCATTTTGTCAAGCCTTCGAATTCTTGCATAATTTTCTGTCGAAATCCTCCTAAAACTCGTGTAATATGCCATTGTCTTTAGTATCTTTAATTGTATTTTCAAAATGCCAAATTCTGATTAATTTTTAAGAAAAAAAATGTCTCCTAAAAGTCGTGTGATATGYCATTGTCTTTAGTATCTTTAATTGTATTTTCAAAATGCCAAATTCTGATTAATTTTTAAGAAAAAAATGTTATTATTTAATTTAAATAATATTTTTCATAAAAGTCGTGTAATATGCCATTGTCTTTAGTATCTTTAATTGTATTTTCAAAATGCCAAATTCTGATTAATTTTTAAGAAAAAAAATGTTATTATTTAATTTAAATAATATTTTTCACAAAATATATTGGGTGAGCTACGCCAATCTTCAAGCATGTAACCATTAACTAAGCATATACCACATGCTCCAAGGACCAAAGCTACATCATATGCCACAGTGGAGTTAAGCACAAAGTGACAGAGCGGCAAGGAGGGAGCCCACAACAGACCAAGAGACAGCGCACTAGACATCAAGATTGCTGGTGTATATCAACACATGGAATGTGTTGATGCTTATGCATGTGGGACATATCTCATGCGAAAAAGAAAATGAAAAAATTAGCCAGAACCCTAGCCCGAGTACAGGTATTAAGTGTGGGCAGATGTCCAAAGGAGATTTCCCAAGGATGAACACGCAGGGGTGAATTCGGGAGAGTGCCATCGATGGATGCCAAGTGCCCTGTTCGACAAAGATCATTCTTAGGTGTCGAGGTCCCAAGCATTGTGGGAGATCAATAATAGGCATGGACTTTGTGCCTCTCATTGCTATTTTGCAAAATCGCCAGTCTCATGCATACCTTATTGCCATAAAGTACCAGGGATACGTTTGCTATCATTCTGGCTAAAATAGGAAGGTCGGAGATGGATTAATGTTGAATACCTTCGAGATCTGTCACGCGAAGTCACGAAGATGTAATATCTCCACCTTGCAGAACAAATGTATGGTGAAGTCTACACCATCTCCTGATAATTGTGGTTTCGGTAGAACAATTTCAAAGAACTCATTCGACATGGCTTTGAAGACAGGGAAAAGCATGCCCATTAGTATTCGTCCCCTCGCTGGCATTCCTACATCATATTTATACAGCATCCGATCAGCATCTATGAAAGGCAAGCTTCCAAATGTTTTTGACTCTCCAATTGCTACCAGTAACAATGCCAGTTCAGAGCATAGTGCATTGATCACCCCTTATCCTGAAGGGAATGCACTGGATGATTATGATTTTGCAACAAACCGAGAAAAAGGAGTGGCATGTTTGAGGGAACAAAATTCAATTCTCTTTAAAGGAGATGGGAAGAGTACAAACTGGTTGCATAGTCCAGAAAATAAGAAAGACAAATTTGATCAAACTCTCTTATTTCATGAAAAACTTGAGTCATTTGATGCAGTTGTAAATTCAACAGGCATGGACACACATTTGTGATCCACTAACATAACAAGTAACAATGAAAGAATTGCAGTGTTGGAAGTTTGTTGTGTTGGATGGGGTGAAGTGCCTGATTATTATCTCATAACAAATTCCTTAAAGAATGTCAATTATCAATGATTGCTCCATTGACACAATGATGGATATACTGGCAAGTGATTGCAGGTCCAACATGCAGTTAGGCTCAAGATCATACTTCATAGTTGCTTGCAGGATTCAGGGTTTATCCAAAATGCCAACAAAGTCAAGGTATTCATATTCATGGCGTTAATGGTTTCAAATCGAGACCATTCCGAGGAATAGGTGCCTACTTATATTTCAAGAGCTTGAATGTCAAAGATCGAAGGGGGTTCTCATCAATACCTAAGTTAAAACTCAAAGAATACAGGTGGCATCCAACAATTATGAAGGATTTGGTGGTAGAAAATTTGGAGGCAGAGCACCTGGTAGCAGAGGATCAACAATCAAGCAAATATATTAGATTTTGTGCCAAAGATTAGGAGGGATTCACTCAAAAATTGATTTTGTATTGTCTCATTGTTTAACTATTCTCATGGATCTAAAACATTTTTTGTAATCAATGTAAAATCTATAAAGAGAAACGGGTGAAACATCTTCAGGGGG
>JASDQU010739628.1:47887-60524 GCA_032191745.1 Picea mariana
AATAATAATCTATTTTTAAGGTCACTACTAAACAACATTAAATTGGTGTGTAAGATCTTTTTATTTGTGGGACAAGGGATCTCTTTCTATCCAGCTATTTGACTGGTAATATCTACAGAGGTATACATACCCTACCTTCTTCTGGATTTGAACTTGTGACCTCTTTATCGTCTACTTCTTTCATATTTTTCTCTAACATGAAAATCGACACAGATAAATACTTAACTCTTCTTAAATGTCTTTTTGTTCTTTACTATTTTATTGATATTCAATATTTACCAAATTAAAATCTGAATAAATGAATTTTCGTTTAGAGAAAAGGGATATGTATTCCTTCTTATCAAGCAACGATAACCCTCGGAAGGAGGTAAGTTCAATTACTTGAGTGAATAAATATAATTAATTTAATTCTTGGATTTCAATAACATTAGTTCTCTTCCATTTCTACAAGAAAATGATAGCCTCCTAGTTATGGAATCCCACGGACACAAGTAACAAGTAAGGTCAAGTAAGGTATTAGGGTTCCTATGTGATTTACTTAATTCAATTTGTAAATTTACTTACAATATCTTCCTCTAAGGGGACATTTCAGTTTAAGGATATTGAACTTGCTTATGCCATGTAAGGAGTGACTTATATCTATATACATATATCATTCTTATATACATATATCATTCTGATGTCAGAAATTTCGATATTTTGGGGAACTTTTCAACAATGATATTGTTATATGTATCTGTGTTTTACATGATATTTTTTTGTTTCACTAAAATATGAAAATTAGATTTCCACATATTGTTATGAGGAAAATCTTTTTATGTCTAGGGGAAAACCACAATAGATTGAACAAAACTAAAAAATCAACTATAATCTAAAATACTCTATATAAATGAAAATAATAAAAAGAGAAGTCTAGAACCCTACCTCGTCTAGAAGTTTGAAGAACACCACCGTTGAGAACACGCCCAAATATTTATACCTGCAACTTGTCCTCAACAACCAATATATGCAAGCATGTGAAAATGATATATAATGTTAGCATATAAATGAGCATAATACATTAACATACATAAAAAATACGCCCATGAAAAGTAATACAAATATTTGCAATACATCAATTGGACAAGAAAAGAGTATTTCTATTAATGTAATCAATAGAAGTGCATAGGTGACAAATTTTTGTAATGAAACATATTGGAACTGAGAAACTAAGTCCCTCCAGATGAGCCTCCACCACTTCAATCCTCCACAAAGGAAATCTCACAAGAAGTAGGAGTCAATGAGGTTATCCATCTCAATATAGGAAGAGCTTGGGGTTTGAACACAAGAAGTTCAGACTTCAAGGACTAAGGAATGCAAACTCAATTTTGATGTATTGTCTTGAAGGCTTGTATATGGCTCAATTTATATCCTCCAAATGGAATTGAAGGGTCGTTGGAGCATTTTGAGTATATGGAGGGTCAAGGATCATGGATCTTATGACATGGCATGGAGACTTGACATATTTTTTTTTTTTGAGCATAAAACCCGATGTAGGGAGGTTGTAATGGAGAAACCTACGTATACATGAATTGTCTAACTATGGTTAGCTTATATGGACAAAAATGTGTATTTTTTACTTTAAAGTGAGCCAAAAGAAGAAATTAAGTATGTAGAGGGAAATGGATGACCATCAAAGCAAGATGCATGGAGTGAAGAAACAATTTCTATAACAGATTCCCCCTAATGTGTGAGGTCATAGGAGTATCCGCAATGACCAAAATACATTATAATTCCTAGAGGTGGAGTAATGAAAACTCAACTGGAAGTACTAGTTACTCATGGGAATATCACAATTCAAATTGAATTTGTACATGTGGCTACCAATCTAAATTACATTGAAGATCCATGCAGATATACATATCAAATAGTTGTTCATGGCCACAAATAGGAAATACAAAGTGGACATACGCCATAGGATGTCATAGTCATGACCAAGACACAGTTGAGTCCAATCTCAAAATCAACCAAAGATATATGTATATAATGGAGTACAATCTGATCTTCCACGATCACTGAAGTCATATAGGTATTGGTACAATGAAAGATAACATTAGATATGGGGTTTTTCTACTATAAACTGGAGGTCTTCTATAGTATCCACCAAAGGTGAAAGTCTACATTATGTGAATAAAGGATTTCAAATTGAACACAATGAGACTTCATTTTCTTATCGATCATTAAGGTATATAGTTAAAAAGTGCAAGACAACCCATCGATACTGAAAGTTGGTTTCAAGGCATCGAGTACATTCAATAAGTGTGAATAAGGTTGTTGAGGTTGAACACTTGAATAATCCATTGATCAAGAGGTATTGATGTACTCCCAACTATCGATGGCAGAAGAACCTACCACAAATGACTGCAAGCCTCTAGGTACTCTTAGGAATCTAGATATTGATTCCATAATAGATGAGCTCAAGTTGATGGAAGGAGACCCATTGAAAGGAGAGCATTAAGGCATGTCTCATCATCCAGTGTGACTACAAGACAATAGTTTGATGATTAGGAGGAGCTCAGATGAATATGATGTTCATGAACCAATGACCATGTGTGTCTCTCGCATGCACCAAATGAAAGTAGTACATGAAATAGATCCTCTCACTAGCATCCAATGATGAAAATTGCTGACAAAGGCGAGGAAACCACCAATATGGCTAATGGAATACAAGACACTACGTGAATCCAAATTTGTCAATATATTTATTTCCATCCAACACAAGGGAAACCCTCGAGTTAGTGACCAATCAAGAGATTTCATCTATTGGGTTCATGGTTACCTAACAATTATGAAAGTAGTATGAGGGTGCAACTTAGTGAAACAACTTCATGTGACTATGAGATTCACTTGTAAGGGAATGGCCGACATGAAAATTCAAGAGTTCTGAGGAATGGACGACATAGAATTATACTTCCTTTGAATGAGCGCATGAGAGAGATGGATAATTCAGGTAGAATAAACTTAAAACTGATCATTGACAATAATTTGTGATGCGAGAAGCATCAACAAACTCTCCATAGGGACTGGAAGAATAACCAGTCGGAGGAGCATAATCTAAGTAAGAAGTTCATCTTCCTAATTCCATGCTAAACCCAAACCTTTGATTAAATGGACTCATGAGTTTGTGCTCTTTTCAAAGGCGACGCAATTGCTACCGATAGGAGATAATATTATTTTCTCTCTAGTCTTTTTTTTTTTTTTTTCATAGTAAAAGAAATGCTATGATATTGGAGAGGAAACGAGAGTCATGAATAAGAAAGAAGTGGAACATACCCATGTTCAATGCAAGGAAAGGCATGCAGGACATGGACACTCAGGGGGATGTTTCCTCTATGGGTATAGGGTTGTCAAGCTACAAAAAATATATGAAAGGAACTTATTGGCTAATGTCGAGTATTGTTGGGGACAAAGGCTTATAACAGGAAAGTGGGAGCCAACATTAGGATCAACAATGCAAGAAGGATAATGGGATGCAATTACAACTTAATTAAAGGAGTTTCATTTTTCGTAGATTTAGTCCCCTAGGCCCAAAAAAATATAAAATAACATCGAGGAGAACTCTTCTAGCCAATGGTGACTAGAGTATTCTTTTTTAGTAAGTAGCCTAGTTGGTCAGGAAAAGGGTTAAACTTATACCAAAATAGATGTCATTTCAAATCCATTTAACAAGTGCCAAAGAGACAAGTTCACCCAACTATATTTTCATTTTTTCAAGAGTTTCAAAAGAGCTTAACCAAGACTCGATGAGAGTCCCATAGGTGGTGTCTAGAATTAGATTGGGTAAGAAGATTGAGGTTCAAATGCAAATTCATAGTGGAGCTATAAGGGTCTCCTAAGCCTAATAGAGAACTTACAACAAGGGTGCCAAAATGAAAAGGGGATCCAAGGTAGGATACCCATGGAAGGAAGTGACTACCACCTAAATTATAAGACTTCTAAACAACATATAAGGTTCCACATCACAACTCATTGGGGTCGATCCTAAGGTAAAATTATACAAGGAACGAATAATGAAAAAATGCATGGAGGGGAATATCTAACCTATATGCTAGTTTCGAGATCATTACCTGTCAAAACGGATCAACATAAATATCAATATATCATGTAAATAGATTAAAAGCATAAAATTCCATAAAATTTCACACTTGACTATGGAGTGAAGGTAAGTTCAACCAATATAGTTGTGCCAACCAGTATGACTCAACCACCATGATTAAAACCTAACAGAGGGGATGCTTGGCTATGTTACAAAGAAACAAGATATCATGTAAGAGGAATTATCATATTTCCAATATATTATTTGTATATGCAAGTGGTGGGATTCCTTTGAATAGAATAATGTAAACATTGTGAAATTTATTTTGTGCCTTTAAGGAAAGGTTGTGATATTTATGTTGTGAATATATCTGAAAATTTTGAGAAAATGAATAAGAGCTTGTTAATAGATGACCCAATACTAAAAGAGTTCTAGGATTTGTTTCTAGAATCAATTCTAGAATTACCTCGAAGAAGAGACATAAATTTCACCATAGTCTTAGTACCGAGAGCGAGACCCGTGTTTAATGCCACTTTCTGAATGAGAACTCCAAAACTAACTTAACTTAAGATGCAACATCAAGAGTCGATGGATAAGCAATATATCAGACCCAGTGTGTCTTCATGGGGAGAACGAGTCCTGTTTGTTAAAAATAAAGATGGAACTTTCGCATTATGAATTTACTACAAGCAACATAACAAGATAACAATAAAGAATAAGTATGCTTTACCCCACATTGGTGATTTGTTTGATCAATTCAAAGGAGATAAGATATTATCTAAGATAGATTTATTGGATAACATTGGGTTAGGATTAAAGAGGAAGACATTCATAAAACTCCTTTCCAAACTACATATGGACACTTGAGTTTGTAGTGGTACATTTTGGTTTAACAAATGCACATGCTACATTTATGTGGTTTATGAATAATGTGTTGAGAAAATACCTAGACACGCTTGTAATAGTGTTCGTAGATGAAATTTTTATTTATTGAAATATGAAAGAGTTACATGAATAAAACTTTAAAATGGTCTTACAAACGCTTATGGAGAAGCAATTATACACAAAGTTCAATAAATGTGAATTTATGAGGAGAAAGTACAATACGGGGAATGTTATTTCACGAGAAAGGATTTTGGTTGACCGAGAAAAGGTAAAGGAAATCTTAAATTGGAGAGTTCCAAAGGATGTGTCAAATGTCCTATCTTTTATGAGAATCAAAGCATATTATCGTAGATTAATAGAAGGGTTTTCAAAACTTCCATATCCAATAACTTTCTTAGAAGAAAAAAGGAATCAGAACCACAGAAATATTTTGCTTTTTGTCATAATGGTTCAAAGGAAGGCTTGCTTTTTGTCATAATGCTTCAAAGGAAGGCTTAGGAGGAGTATTATTACAAAATGACCATGTGATGGCTTATGAATCAAAAAATTTGAAACCTCACGAAAATTACTATGCAACCCATTATATGGAATTAAAACACTAGTAGAAAAAGATGAAAAATACATGAAAATTTTCAAAAAAATAAATCAATTTTTAGTGCAACACAAAAACATGTTTTATTTTCCAAACAACATAGAATTATATCATTTAATAATGGTTGAAGTACATAAAACACCTTATTCGGGTCAATCAGGTTAGCAAAAGAGCATAAAAACATTGAAGAAAGAATATTTTTGGCGTGGCATGAAAACAAAAGTAGTTGAATATCTTTAGAAACATTTGAGTATTTTAAATTTTGATATGTTATGAAATTTTAGAAAAAAGGTTATGAGAAAATTATTTCATCATAATTTATGATGATGGATATTTGTTGTAAATATATTTTTTAATTTATTATTTAACTAATAAACTGATTGAATCTCGTTAAAAAGAGTAAATCGTTATTCTATGGAAGAGTGAAAATGAATAAAAACCACCAGAGTAAATAATGTCCATGAGGAGAAGTGTAAACGTAGTCCCAAATATGTGGGATGTGAGGGAACAAGCTAGAAGAAAGATATTCCAAGAAGATTCAATAGGGTTAGGGATGAGACTAACTTGGAAAAAGAACCAGGAAAGATATTAGTCTTCTTGGTAACATAATAACATACAAGTATAAAGGAGGCACGATGATGGTGAGTACTTATGAGAAATAATTGAGTTTGATTATTCCTCTAAATAATCAAACTCTTATTTATTTCAAGAAATTTAGACAAATTTTTAATCCTTATCGAAGAATGATTTAGGCTCGAGGGTGACAAGGAACAAGAATGGTTCAGAGGAGTTGGTTTTGTACTTAGTTTGTCTCCAATTTTGAAGAAGACTCAAATTTGTTTGACTCACTTTATTCTTGTTTTTCCTATTACAGAATGATAAATACTACAACAAGCATTAAATGTGAAAGAAATTGATTATTTATATACATTGTATTAAATTAAGGGTTTGGAAAGCAAATGCCTATGTATAAAAAGAATATGATCATTTCATCATTTTTCTTAAATATAGTAGTGGGTCAAAATCATATATATATATAATTCAAAAGGGTGAAGAAAAAATTATCTAAATCTATAGAGAAAGAAAAATGAAGATGTAATTGTATTTCTATGTGTAGATTGTGAGTTAGCAGATTTTATTTTATGTTAATATTTATATTGATTTTCTTTCTAAATTGATATTCCAAATAATTAAAATAATGATTCTTGTCTATATATAAATGTGTGTGTGGATGTGTATGTATTCATATGAAAATTATAGTGAGTGGTGTTACCTCTATCTATAAACTCTACTACAACTAGTCAACTAAATCACAATTAATAAAATGGTTCATAGTAAAAAAATACTAACCAGAGAACTATATGAAATAATAGCAACACCTTCTAGAAAACTATATGAAATAATAGCAACACCTTCTAGAAAAGAGTCAGATTAAATATTAACATAATGCAAATAGAAAATTTGCAAATGTTTATACCAAGATTAAAGAGCCAAGTATAGCTGCAAGATATAATAGGGTTTTGAAATATAACAATGAAGGAGTTTCATTTTTAATATCAATATGGATTATGTTTAAACCCTAAGCCATCTACCCCATAGTCACGGAACGAAGAAAAGCCCTCCATATTAAACTACAATCCTCATATGTGAAGACATAAAGACCCTCGTCTCGATGTCATAGTGGAGGTGAATAATAGTGTGAAAACCATACAATAAAGGAATAGAATGATACAAGAAAAATATACTCGGCCTCAGGGAAGATACCCTCGATTGGGTATTTCTAAAACGAAACCAAAGTGGCAACGCTAATCTGGAGTTTCAAATTATTTGCAGAGATCTTGACCTGTATGGTATTCTTCACTTCATTAATAGAACGCATCGTTGGAGCTTGAGAAGAGATATTGGAAGCAATTCATAAGTCTCAAAGTGACTTATATATCATCTCGACATCTTCGAAGGGTTTCCATCAACCTGTCTGCTAACGATCAAGGGTCTGCTAAGAACAAAAGAAAAATTAAATCCAATCCACTTCTTGTAAATGAAATATATCCTTTACTTGGACCATCGAACGACCATTCCATACGTATCCAAAGGAGGCATTTTATCCATAATCGGAGCTCTGTGTGATACCCTGGATTAATAGTTAAAGGGACCGGTTAGCAAGGATTTCAAATAGAAATTTATTAGCATATAAGACTTCCCAGTGAAATATTCGAACAGAAATTCTATATTATGTATGAAGGGATAAAATACCTTAATGTTGACTAGCTTCCTGTAACATTCCATGGACATATTACTGCAGACCTGTAAGTAAACCATGAAATGGTTAGCTGTGCAAAGAAAACATTTATATATCAAAGGAAAATGATAATAATGGTCATCACATAAACAATGGAGATAAGCAACTATAAAATCCAAAACGATGTTACCTCCTGCAACTTTTGACATTGTTAAACAACTGTGAAACCGTCTCTCCCTCTGAGCGCAAAGTCCATTTAGGTTCTAAGTTCAACGAAATCGAAATAAATTAGGAGACGGGGGTTTTTCACATCATATTGAATTTTGAAGTTACATGTACTAGCACAGTCGCAAATTTTTGGCTGGTGAACGCAGAAATGTATTCTTAAACGAGTTAAAACAATCTCCAATCCTCTTCTGGTTGGATGGATGAGGCGAGGGAGATCTGGGTCTATTTCTCTAATATGATTTCATTTTTTATATCAACAATATTTGCGTATCTAGTTTTCTCGTCTTCCTTCCTTTATTTCATGTTTCCATCTTTTCATCGATTATATAGAAGTTGCATAGCGCTGTGTGCAAAGGGCGAAATAATAATCTACTTAGCACATTGTAGCTACTTCCCAATACCTCTTGACTTTGCTTATTTGCAGTATTATTTTGATTTAATTTCTTTAAATTAAAAAAATAAACATGTAAACCGTTTAGACTTAACGATCGAAACTTCCACTAAAATCATAATGGCACTAACTACATGGCCATCCGAACTTGGAATCCGGGAGTACACTCTCAAATAACTCTAAGCTTATGTGTAGTTGATAATAAATACAAGTAATTGAAAACTTCATTAATAACTACGAGATGATGGGTAGGTAGGTGACCCATCCAAACCATGGTTGTATCACCAACCCGTTTAGAGCTTTGCGTGGATAACTAAGGTGTTTTATGGAAATGATAGATTAAAATGAAAATGTGTGTAGGAATACGCCTACCCTATAATTATGACCTTAAAATATATTATATGATCATTCTTGATTGATGCATTCTAAATGCATGTAAAAATAAACAAAAAATTATATAAATAATTCAATGGGATCAATTTAGCTATCCCTCGCTCTTCTTTCTCATTTAGTAGAGAGATCTCATTCTATTCGAAAGAAAATAGATTTTGTAAATTTAAATTGAGAAAAATATAATTTATAAATTATTTATGATGGCAAGTGTTCTCCAAGTCTTGAAAGAATGAAATGATTTGAGGATTTTTATCCTATCAAATGGATAACAATGATTAATATAGTAAAATGATTGGTAAACAATCATATCTAGAGTAACCATATCTAGAGTTATAGGGATGAATATTAAATGAAGTATCACCTGTAACATGTGAGGAACTGTATATAGTAGAAATTATTAACGTATCATTAAGCCTCTAACTTTTCATGGTCTTACCATGATCATTAGACAAGAATATCAACGGATTATAAGGAGAATATCTAATTAATTGTGGGTACAATAATAATGATATCTATATCTATTCAGACATAATTATGATGAAATATTAATTAATAAATAAAAATATTTAGGAAGTGGTTAGTTAGATGGATTTTTACAAAACCACAATAAACTAGCAATGGAAATATAATCACTTTAAGTTAGAGAAACACACTAGAAATAACATCAACCTTATTTTGTTTCAAAAACTAGAAAATCACCCATCATGTGTGAGTTGCACAACCAAATACTCAACATGCCACAACAATATGAAATGAAAATAAAAATGCCCACAACATGCTTCATCTAAATAAATTCCATATATTTTCATAGACATACCCAAAATCATCTATGAAAGACTATGAACTTAAAGGGACTATGTGGGATGAAATGGCCATCCTTGTTCACCCACCTCTCCAGTTTGAATTGGAGATAGTTTGCACCCTAGAGACCAATATTACATGAGGAGGACACTCTCTATACATTTCTTTCTCTAGATTTTGCTAGCAATGTCTAGAATATAGGGTTGACGGTTCTGTGGCAATCATCTACAAATTACAGACAAAAGGAAATGAGTTGTGTTAGACTATTTTTTATCATTGATTTTCATAATGTGCACGTTGGTCTGCATATATGAAACATTACCTAATAAGGATAGGGCACTTGACACACTAAAAAAAAGTAAAGAAGAAGAAAACACGACCCACCCATCCCACCAACACAAGGTAAAAGAAAATGAGTTGTGTTAGACTATTTTTTATCATTGATTTTCATAATGTGCACGTTGGTCTGCATATATGAAACATTACCTAATAAGGATAGGGCAGTTGACACACTAAAAAGAAGTAAAGAAGAAGAAAACACGACCCACCCATCCCACCAACACAAGGTAAAGAAATCAAGTAAACAAACCTAAATACAAGCCACTCACACTAAGACGAGAACGGGAGAAATTATTAAAGTGGCAATTAATAATGTGATCCGTCATTAATATGATATTACTCTAATCACTTTTTTAAATGAAGAATAAACATGTTTATATATGTCAATCACTTTTTTAATTGAAAAATGAACAAGTATGTTTATATATGAAGAAAGTTAATGTTTAAAATCATATCTTTCAGGGTTTGGGCGAACCAAAACAACACATTTCAATGACGGTGATTTGGATCAATCAGCCAGGGAGGGCTTCAAACTCCCAGCCTTGCATGTTGGTACAATATATGCGGCCAGCCGTGGAAAACAATACGGATTTAGTTAGTCCTTTCTTCGTCTCTTTCATAAATGCTTATCCCTTCTTCTTCTCTTTCATAAATGCTTATTCGTATAGTTCTGATAATAATTTTGATTCATTTATTGTGATGATGAAAAATATTTAAAAAAAATGAAATTGTGTTATTAAAATCTGATTTATAAACATTTCCAATAAGTGGAAGCAAGTACACATAATTACCATGTTATCAAATACCAACATTTTTCCTCATCAATGAAATATCAACATTATTATACAAATGACTATTGAAATAGAGAAGGTAGACTAGAATCCTTGTCATTGTATACTCGTAATTACCATGCTTTTTCAACACTTGTTAAAAGAAAAATAATTATCATGTTACGAGATACCAAACTTTTTCCTAATAAATAAGATATCAACATTATGTTACAAATGACTACTAATATAGATTACGATAGACTAGAATCCTTCTCATTCAACATGAAGGCCGTTTTTCTAAATTTTCGTTGCATTACCATTTCTCTCTCGCTTCATATTAGAGATTACATTGTTCAAGCTTTTGTAGTTTAAGGATGCTACATTATAAATTTTTGGACTCAACGTTTTGAATCTCAAGACAAAAACATGGTTGTCTATGTTTCCTTTAACTATTCGATGCTATGGTTTCTTGTTAAGTATTTCATGTCATAATATTTTGTTAGATTAGTAGACATTTTTAGGGAAAGTGTTCTTTTAGAATTCATATAATATTGGATGGTTTGTTTAACTCGATCTTCATGATATTTTAATAATACAAGAATTATAAATTGGGTTTATCTTAGTTATTATATTTAATCTAACTTTGAATTATTGTTGGACTTTAATATTTCTTCATGTATGAGTTACTCCTTAGCATGTGTATTTTAGATTATTTTGACTCTGGAGTGAAGGTCAATTTCAACCAATTTATTTTTTCCAAACCACCACCATTAATACCTAATAGAGGGGAAGCTTGGTTATGTTAAAAATCTACAAGAAATAATGTAGGAGGACTTATCATCGTTTCAATACCTTATTTGTGGATGCAAGTCGTGGGATTCCTTTGATTAGACTAATGTAAAGGAATATTATGATAGTTAGATTAGGGATGAAAACAAGGAGTCGTGTTTTTTTCTGAACACACTATAACCAAGTATTTGTTGGATAGGTATTAGTGGTTCATACTAAGATCTGATATGGGATCAAAAAAAGTTTTTGAAAACAACATTTTTGGTGAGAGAGGAAGAGTTTGGGGAGAGAATAGAGGAATTGAATCATACCCTATCGCCAACGTACAACATTGAGGTGAGGGGTACATCAAAACAACCATTTTTTTATACCACTCTCTAAATGAAAATTGAATAGATTGAGTGAATATATAATTCAATATTTGGAAACTAAGATACAATAGGATTAAACATTTGATTTGAAACTTAACATATGCATGTAGTCCTATAATAATTTAATCCATTATTATGGATATAAATTATATATCCAAGGGACTCAATAAACTAGAAAATATGAAAACATGAAAAAAAAATAGAATAAACTACCATTTCATAACACACGGTGATTATTTATCTTTTTGGGAAATAATCCTGTAATGGGATACAAATTGAGGAAATTTCACTATATTTATTAAATCTCCCATGCTTAACCTTATAATATTTCTATTGAAAACCCTATCCCCCAGATGAGCTATGAATCCACTAGAGTAAAGTCTTAATATTTGTCTCTAAGTCCTCTTACTCATCCCATAACCTAGAGAAACTCTAATTTTGAAGAAATTCCTCTCCAACCATCTCAATATACTATCACTCTTACCCTTCAACCTACACAAAATTAGTAAAAAGATTACACTATTTCCTAAACAATGCCTAGATTTATTCCCATGTATTCATGATTCTAAACTAATATGATTCTACACTAATACTACAAATTTCCCAATTATTTTTAGCAGTTCCTCGTACATGTCTTATGAACTTGGTTATGTTATATTGAGTAGAAACATGAATATAACAGACATTACTGAGTAGAAAGAAGATTCTATTAGGTATTCTTACATTAATGTGTTCACTTTTATTAAATAGCCCTTATAAACCAA
>JASDQU010739628.1:77923-98904 GCA_032191745.1 Picea mariana
TTGATGGGGAACTAAAGTCTATAACAACAAAACTATTCATGAAACATGAAGATATTTCCTTATAAATTATATTCCACTCTTGCACGCATATAAGTTTTTTACTCCACTGGAATATCCATCCTAAAAATATGAAGGAGACTTAAAACCAACATATAACTTATTTGTATACTCTACTAAACTAATCCATAGTGTTTTTGAGGATTGGCTCATACCTATATTATTATAATTTATGTTATGATTCTCAAGTATTAAAGCAATACCATTATTTGAATTTTTTTAAGCGAGGAGACATGAATGTCAAATTCCATAGTATGCAAGCTAGGGTTAAAAACATACCCATGTAATTCCAACACTATACTAGTGGAGCAAAACTATATTATAACACAATACATACAATGAAACCATTAGCAACAAAGTTAAAACCCTACACATATGTTAACTTTGTCCACCGAACTAGGATTATACACATACAAAACAATAATAAAGTGGTTCTTGAATTCATAGTGAGGTGGATGCCAAGTCACACGTAAACCTCAATTACTAAGGCCGATTGACATTTAAGTTATGGGAGGTCCATTAATGGAGTAATACCTACCCAGTACCTTGCGACCTGACACTACAAGAAACCACCCAATGTGATTTCTCCACTTTATTCAAAATCACATGGAAGAGGTGTGGGGGGGCATACCAATATCTCTTACCCATGAATGATAGACTCGAGGTGCCATTATTCTCCTAGTAGTTGACCCTTTGGTCTTATTTGTAGTTTTCAGCCCTAGTAAGGAAGGAAGCAACAACGTGTTGGCGAGGTTCTCCACAAGAACCAGTAAGTGATATGCATTCTCTGTAATTTGTAATGAGTCTTTCTCTAGTGAAATGCATTCTCTGTGGGTTTTTACATCACCTTTCTTGTGTTAGAATTTTTTTTTCTTTTGGTTTAAGGTTAAAACCACATTGCGTTATGCGACTCTTTAGGAGTTTCTTTCCAGGTTTTCTTCCAGGGACATAACTCCCACTGCAATAACAAGTTTATCTTACATGTAATGTTTACCCCTTTAAGTTTTCATTAAATTGAGTTTGAGTTTGAAGAGATAGGGTTATTGTGTTTCTATGCCACCAAGGGGAAAGGCAACCTGGGGCGCCCATGTTAACCTAAGCTAAGTTGTATTTCATTGTGTTAGAGAACATACTATGTAAATAGGTTGGTCCCTTTTATAAAAGGTAAAACTATCTCTAATACAAGCATCTTTTCATTTTCCAAACCTATCTTATTCCTTTTCTCTCGTTGTTTGATAGTTTCTCTGTTTTTTTGCTGTTTTTTTTATCTGCGTTGTGCTCAGAAAAGATAATGCACCTTTCTCAATGGTTGCACCTTGGCTACACGTTTTTGAATGATTACACCTCTAATATTTATCCTATCCCTTTGGTTATTCAATCTCTCAGGTGGAATTCCTCTTACTGCAAGTTACACAAGGCAAGAATGAGGGGTGCAACATCTGGGTTTTGTGCCCTTGTTGGGTTTTTATTTTCAACTTCCGGGAATGAAAGAAATGCACCCTCCTCAATGGCTACACTGACACTCTCCATTTGGTCTCTGGGACTCATACTAAGATATTATATCCCTTTGGATAACCTTAGTCCATGCTGACATTGGTTTTCATCTATTTTTTCTTCCCAACAATAGTGAGGTGCTCCATCTGAGAAATGCACCCTTCCTAGAGTTTGGGGCAACTACCATAAGTTTTTATATGTGGAATATAAAGGAATATATCTCCTTATAAGGTAGATCAATTGGTATCAGAGCTTCAAGATCCAAGGATAAGCTTCATATCTTGAGTATGAGCCCAATTTGTTTTACGTTTTCATGATTTGCAGTCCAGATCACACCCTTCTTAGGGTTTCCTTATCAATACGAGTGGGTGCACATGTCTCCTATCCCAAGGGGAACAAAGATATCCACCACCAAGAGAGGAGATTCATAGATCTATTGGCCTACATATCTCTCCCTCTATTTATTCTCTCCCCTTTTTCTCCAAGGTATTACACACTCTATTCCCAGAACAAAACTTGACCTAGATTTTGTTTCAAAGCCATGTTTTTCTTGAATACTTAATTTTTCCTCAAGATGCCTCCTAGAAGAGATCCCTTGCGAGTGGAATCATAATCCAATACCTCAAATATTGTAGAAGACCTCTCCTCTATCCTTAATGAGTTACTAAAAATGCAACAACAACATAATCTAGATCCCCTCTCATTGGATACTCGAATCCAACTCCCTAAATTTGCTGGGAAAAGCAATGGAGAAGATGTGGATTCATGGATCCGTAGCCTTTCCACATATTTCAACACTTTCCTAGGCCTCAATAAATAAAGAAAACTTCATATTTTTTTCTTTCAATTGGAAGGACTTTCCCAAACATGGTGGGATACGGAGTAAGAAAAAACCACCTTCGTGGTAGAGATTGGGGATGCTCCAGGATCCTCTGCCTCTCATCCATTCAAAAGTTGGGCTCAACTTTGTGAAGCCTTGAGAAACCGTTTCTACCCAACCGGGTACCTACAATATTTATGGATTATATGGCACTAGCTCCGCCAACTCCCTACACAAGGAGTGCAAACATACATTGACTACTTCTCCAAGATGTGCCTGTTGCTCCACATTACAGACCCAAAAGAGATATTAATACTTAATTTTATTTCTGGGTTATTGGTTCAATTCTGTAGGTAAGTGGAGTTACTTGAAAATCATACATTAGACAAAAAATTTCATAGAGCATTGGAAATAGAAAGGAAGATATCTCTGAGGGGTTGTACTCCTTAGTTTATTCCTAGCCCTAATCCTTCTGTCTCTCAAACACCCACCTCCAATACTTCAGCCTGCTTCCCACTTACTCATTCTTTGAATTCAAATACCAATTCACCTTGGTGTTCCTTCCACAAGCCTAACTCCCAGAACAATTCAGATTGACGAGTTCTCAAATCTCTGAAAACCAACAAAACCTTAATCACTGAGCCTATTGCTTCTCAACCAGTCGAAGACAATAAGGAAGTTTCTCTTGAAAACCCCACTGAAGTAGATCCCTCTTTGATTTTAATGACCACAAAAGATCCAAACTCATCAACCCAACCCCTTTTCACTGACAATTGCCAATAAAAATTTCATTGGATTTACTTATCATGGATAATGGTAGCCAGAAAAATTTGGTGTCTCAATACCTATTCAACCGCCTTCATCTGGTCACTACTTCACACCCAAAACCCTATCATCTAGGATGGGTTCAAAAGGACACTCCTCGTCTATTGGTATCTCAATGATGCCTGGTCACCTTTGTCATAGGCCAATTTAAAGACACTATCCTTTGTGATGTCTCACCATTGGATTGTTCTGACTTACTTCTCTGACTACCCTACCAAGCCCAAATAAATTCCATTTATATGGATAAATCCTATCAATATAAAGTTACAAAATATGGCCACACCTATATCCTAACGACAACAACACCCCAACCAACTTCTACCAAATACAACATCCATCATATCCATATGAATCAGTGTGTCTCTCTCTATTTGTTGCGCCCAATACCACCAAACAATGCTACACATCCAGTTCCCGAAGCAATGACTCCTCTACTACAAGAATTTGTCGATGTTTTCCATACTCCTATGGGCCTTCCCCCCTCTCTCCATATAGACCATTCTATTCACATCATCCCAGGTTCTTCCTTACCAAATGCACCCACTTACCAGTTGGCCCCACGAGAAACAAAGGAAATGGAGAAGCAATTGACCGACCTCATCAACTCTGGTTAGATTCAACCATCATTTGATCCCTGTGCTTATGTCGCCTTTGTAATCCCAAAAAGAGATACCTCATAAATGTGCCTTGTCACTTATTACCGGGCCCTTAACAAAGCCACAATAAAGAACCGTTACCCCCTACCCCGGATTGAGGATTTACTTGACACCCTCCAAGGAGATAAGTGATTCACTAAATTAGATTTGATAGCAGGCTACCATCAGGTTTGAATGAACCCAGATGATGTGTGGAAGACAACTTTTAAGACCAAATTTCATATTTATGAATGGAAAGTCATTCCCTTTGGCCTGAATAATGCACCAACCACGTTCATAAGGCTCATCAATGATATATTTAGAAAAAAAATTGGTTTCATTGTGGCATATACTTATATGACATTCTCATCTTCAGTTAGACATGGGACACCCACATGCAAGATGTCCGACAAGTTCTCCAAATACTCAGAGAGCACAAGTTACAAGTCAAGGAAAAAAAGTCCTATTTTGGCCAAAGTTCATTTCCTTATCTCATCTTCTTAGTAGAATTAAAAGGTATTCAACTGGATCCGGCCCACATCCAAGCCTTGAATAAATGTCCACAAACTTCTTCAGCTAGTGAGCTAAAACAATTCTTGGGTGGTATTAATTTTTATCGTAAGTTTATTCTTCATTTTTCTCAAATTTCTCGTGCTTTGCATAAACTATCTGATAGTCATTCCACCTTTATTTGGACTAATGAAGATACCAACTAATTTTTTCATCTCAAGGAGGCATAATGCTCATCTCCAGTATTGCATTTTCTAGACCTCTCTCAACCATTTGAGGTTCAGTCAGATGCCTCACGATATGCCATTGGTCTTGTTCTTAAATAAGGAGTCCACCCCATTTCTTATCACTCAGAAACTCTTTCCGAGGATAAGAGAAATTATAGTACTTATGACAAAGAATTTTACAGCTTGGTACAAGCTCTCAAGAAATGGCGCCATTATTTTCTAGACAAAGAGACTATTCTACATACAGACCATTATCCATTGATTTTCATTAATTCACAGTCCAAGATTTAGGAGAAAAGGAATCTTAAATGGGCATCCTACATTCAACAATTTCATTTGGTAATCCTATATAAGAAGGGAACTTCTAATAAAATGGTCGATTTATTCAGCAGGCCACCAACTCCAGTTCTCCCAATTTTAGAGGTGTGTTGTGCTAATTATGATACATGGAAAGATCAGTATGCTACTGACCAGGGCATTCAATATATTTGGGTTGCCTGACATAGTCCCACGGTTGTCAATCAGACTACAGTCTTGGACTACACCATCCGATATGGATGGATATACAAATTAAACTTTCTCTGTGTTCCACACTTAAATGATCATCTCTTTCTCATTAAAGAAGCTTGTGCATCAGCCTATGGTGGCAACTTTGGCACCACAAATACTCTCTAGCATCTACAACGCAATTTCTATTGGACTTCTATGCAACCCAAAGTTGAAAAATTCCTCAGAGATTATGCATTATGTTCCCAATCGAAGCCATCCAATAGAAAGGATGGTTTATACCAGCCATTGCCTCTCCCTTCTCATCCTTGGGAGTCAATATCTATGGATTTCTTAAGCAAACTACACACCACCCAAAAGAAACATGATGCAATATGGGTAGTGGTATGTCATTTTAGAAAAATGGCACTTTTCATTCCATGCACAAAGACTACTACAACAACAAAAACAATGGAGTTGTATTTCCAACATGTATGGCCACATTTTGGCCTACCAAGCAACATCATTTAAGATAGAGACTCACACTTCCTCAACACATTTTGGAAGACCATATGGGCACTACTGGGGTGTCAAATAAAGTTCTCTACCACCTTCCATCCTCAAACAGATGGCCAAATAGAGGTAGTAAACTGGGTATTAGTACATTCTCTCTGAACTAATTTTGGGTGCAACAAACAATGGGAACACTACTTACATATTCTGCAACATAACTACAATAAGGCCACACACTCTTATACTAGGTTCTCTCCATTTGAATTATGTTTAGGCTTCCAACCAGCATCACCATCCGAGCTTCCCCTCACTTTGTATCCCCAAGGTACTTTGCATCAACAACAAGAACAACACTCAACCCACCAGTTTCTTCAACAACTTGCACAACAACACACTACCGTAACAAAAACTCAAGATCGTGCAAAGAAAAAGAATGACAAACAAAGGACCTCCATGTCCTTTCACTCTGGAGATAGAGTCTGGTTAAATTTGGATAAGAAATGCTTCAAAGTCCAGCATCATAAACTTCTTCCAATTAGATATGGCCCTTATATCAATCTAGAAAAGATTTGGGAGAATGCATATTGATTAGATCCCCCCCCCTCTAGCTTGGGATACACAATGTCATCAATGTCAACCATCCAAATTTTTTTGAGCCTCCCCTCTTGGGGGAACCAGTTACAATTACACACCCGGTGGATAATATCCCAGACTTCCAACTCCCCTTATCCAAAGACACACTACTTGAGACCAGGACTCATTCTACAAGGCACCGAGCTTACACCTCCTACATTGTGGCACGCCAAGGACAAAATCCAGCTCAACAAAAGTGGATGATAGATGAATTGGTGCATCGTCTCTTTCCTCAACTTCTCATGGAAGATGGGATGCTTCCATATCTAAATAGGAAGGAATTGGGCCACCAAGGGGAAATTTTACCTCAGGCACACATGTTAACCTAGACTAAGTTGTATTTCATTGTGTTAGATCACATACTATGTAAATAAGTTGGTCTCTTATTATAAAAGGTGAACCTATCTATAATACAAAAATATTTTCATTTTCCAAACCTATATGCTTCCTTTTCTATCATTGTTTGATAGTTTCTCTGTTTCTTTGCTTCTTTTTTTTATCTGGGTTATGCTCAAAAAATCCAGCGCGCCTTTCTTAATGGATGCACCTTGGCTTCACATTTTTGAATGATTCCACCTTTGACAGTTAGCCTATCCCTTTGGCTATTCAATCTCTCAGGTTTCATTCCTCTCACTGCAAGTTACACAAGGCAAGTAGGAGGGGCGCACCATCTAGGTTTTTTTCCCTTGTTGAGTTTTTCTTTTCAGCTGTCGGGAATGAAAGAAGTGCGCCATCCTCAATGGATGCACTTAGACTCTCCTTTTGGTTTCTGAGACTCATACTGAGATATTATATCCCATTGTCTAACCTCTGTCCATGTTGGCATTGGTTTTCATCTAATTTTTCTTCCCCACAACAGTGAGGTGCTCCATCTTAGAAATGTGACCTTCCTAGAGTTTAGGGAATCTGCTGGAAGTTTTTAGATGTGAAATCTAAGGGACTGGATCTCCTCCTCAGGTAGATCATTTTATCCTTTGTTAAACTATAATTTCTCATGCGTGTTCCCTTCTGGTTTCTCTACAGTAAAAAAATCGTGGCCAGAATTCCCCGTGAAATGTTTGCAATAAAGAACCCTTTCAGTTTTTAATCATTTTTGGTTTAAAGTTTAAAAATGGATCGTTACACCTTGCAAGTCCTTGCATGGGTAGTTTTGGTAAGAGCGATACTCTGCGCAACATAACTGTCAGCCTTGATACTTTGCAAATATATAGACCTTGGATGAAAGTAATTATTTGAATTAGTTGTGGTGTTATTCTTGTTATTCCAAGACTTGGCCGTAACCCTCGAAGATTGTTGCATTTATACAAATTGTTACATTCTTGCAGTTTAATTCCTTGTGTGGTTAATTCATATTCAAACTCTATCTACTTTTATAGAAAGATTGAAAACCTTGTTTCACTTTAAAACTAGTCAATGCTTCTCTTTCGGTATTCAATGGGTACTTAACCTCTTAAATCCAGAACCTATCTGAGTAAAAATCGTAACCCTGTCTCCCTCAAAGGTTTTAATATTGTCTCTACAATGTGTTCCCTCGATACTATGTCTTTTGAATTTAGTCTATATTTATTAAGGACCTGTCTCTATTAAAGAATTACGACTATCTCGAAAGTGGTCTTCACTTGCTATATCATCCGCTATAATTAAATTTCCATCTAAATAATTTAGGAATTTCTTTCATAGATGTTTTCTTGCAACATGAACTTAAATTCAAATTTATTGTAGTAAAGGGTCTTATCGTTATTACTTACTGTACATTCCCCACATTCATTCGCAACATCTTCCTATTGAATGAACGATGAAAGGGTTTTTCAGGGGTTTGAGAACGTTCTTAAATTAATAAACTTTAACAAACTAAATTGGTTATTACCGTAATTAAATATACCCAAATCACATCCTTTGTGTCTCTGTAAATATTTCTCAATTTAAATTTTCTTACTCCAATTATTATCTCTGTCGGAATTTCATCTCTCTATTATGGGAACTAATGGTAACTCTATTTTATTTTTTAGCTTTCTATTTAGGTCTCAACTTCATGTCGCTAAAATTTCTTCCATCATTTGGTCCCCTGTAAAGGGTTTGGTAATTAATTCTAAGTAACTCTTTTTATGATTTTTATGTAATAAATATTATTTTGATGTTGATCTTGTATTGTCTTAGCCTTTGTAAGAATAAGCTTGTTGTCACTACCTCTCTACTAAATTATTCGTTTACAAGTTTCGTCTCTTTGATTACATTTTTTACCTTCTTTTTATAACTCTTCTCTGTATTTCATATTCTAAAGTTTTTTAGAGAACATATATAGGATTGACAAAAGAAACATGACTTTACTAATGTTTGGTTTCTCTCTTTAAATCACAAGTGAAAATTTACGCATGGATATAATTTTGATGATGGTTCCCTATTTCTTGCGAGGGAACCCATCAAATGGTTATGAACCCACTCCTCCTCCTAAGTCCTGGATCGACTACTTCACAAGGGCATACAAATATAATTCAATGTTCTATATGGATCCAAGATAAGTTATGCCTTCAACTTATTTTATTATCTCATTCTTTTAATGAATTGAAAACTAGTATTGATATTAAGACTTTCGTATAGTTCCCTTGCAAGTTGAAAACATTCACTTCTGTACAAACCATTTGATGTAGACTCTTTTAAAATTCAGTTTAAATTAGCTATGAAGTTCTTGGGTCTATAGAAATTCGAGTTGTATTATTTTTTGTCCATGACCTATTGACTGTAATAATTGTATTTTGTCATATCATTATGAGATATACTGTAACATATATCTTTCCATGTTAATAGATTTAAAAAATGTAATATGGGACTTTTATTCTTTTTTACCTATACTCAGCATGATAGTAGGAGCTTCGATAGAGTATATTTAACTTCTTTCTTTCTGAAGTAGTTTGATTTTAAACATTAATTGAACAAAAAACAATGAAATAAGTCTATTCTCGAAAATAGCCAAACACACACACACACACACACACACACACATAACCATAGAACTTCACAAAAACAACACTAACACGTATTTCTCAACAGTGGCAAGCCATGAATCCATCATGGCTATACAGTCCAATTAAATAGATTATGATTTATATATAAAGAAATATAAAACATCCACTATATAACATCAACCATATGACATACCTGAGATATATATCCGGATATTGATGTTGGGAAACAAATGGAAAATCCACGTTCCTCCCAACCATAGAAATAGAACAACCAAGATCACTTGTATTGATCACCCCCTAGTATGACCATGACTCCATAAGGGAAAACTGAGTAACACTCCTTAGCCACTGTCACCTTCAATGGTTCAGAATTGTTTTTTCTTAATACCAAATGTGCTCTTAACAACAAAACATTTATCTTTCCCCAACATACTCAACAATGTCTTACCTCCCACATATGTTGTATTTGCCTTATGCCTAGGACTTCACATTCCTTTACCTCCTTGGGAAATTCATAGCTTTACAAATCCCTTGTTTTTAGGGGCTTCGAATGACATAACTCAACTTCTGACACTTGTAAAAATCAACTCTGAGTTAACTCAAAACTATTCCCGACTCATGGAGTCATAATCAATTATTTTTAACCTGGTTATTACACTTGTCTTCCAACATTTAATTTATTAAAAAGTTTGTCTCATAAATGTGTCCATCAAAAGAGGACAGTTGGGAAATTCAAACCTTTGTCCAACAGTCATAAAAATAATAATTACATATTCCATAATTCTAAATTCGAATTTCCATAAGTCGAAATTTATTTTTAAATTCAACTTTAAAATATTTATTTTCTAATAATTTGAGGATATCACGTGTTGTACCACCATAAAATTAGGGGTAATCACTAATCCCACTGATGTTTTTGGTGATATGCAAAACACCGCAAATATGTTTTCAATTTGGCCATCAGTTTGGGGATGATAGGCGATGCTAAGATATAATTGGGTGTAGTGTAGCTTGAACAATTCTTACCAAATATTTTTGGTGAACAATGGATCTCTTTCACACGCAATAGAATAAGGCATGCCAGGAAGTTTGAAGATATTATCCATGAAAATTTGAGCCACTGTGGATGCGCTGATGTCACATCCTCAAGAATTAAAAAAAATTAGTTTAATGCTATTGCTTTGAAAATAGATATCCATTTATTGGAAATTCATAATTGAAATTATTAAGCCATGTAATTACTATATTTGTGACTATTGAATAAGAGTTTGACTTTCTATTTGTCCTCTTTTGATGGACATATATATGAGACAAATATTTTTAATAAATTAAATGTTGGAAACAAGTGGAACAACATGGTTAAAAGTAGTTGAATATGAATCCATGAGTGGGGATCATAGTTGAGTTAACTGAGAGATGATTTTTACAAGTGTTATAAGTGGATTTTTGTCACTGAGAGAGCCTAAAAATTAGGTATTTGTAAAGATGTGAATTTTCAAGGAGGGAAATGGATGTAAAAACTATGAGGCAAAGAGAAAGGGGATATATACAAAATATGTGGGAGGAAGGACGTTGTTGAGTCTATTGGAAAATGAATATTTGTTGTGAGAAGCCATTGTGTTAGTCAAATGGTTATTTCCTGAACTGTACATAGGTACATTTTCTAAGGAGTGGAGCTCAATTCTCCCTTATGAAGTCATGGTCGGGATATGTGTGGATGAGGACAAGTGATCTTGAATTTTTTGTATCTACGGTTGGGTGGAACGTGGATGTTCTATTTGTTTTCAACTGGTTTCATTAAGATGTGTGTCATCTATGCATTTATGAACTTACTTTTCATATAAGTATGTTAGTTATTTGTAAGTAATGCTAGAATTTTGGGAAGTTATCTTATGGTTAAAGGTAAGTTGTGGAAAAAAGAGTAAAATTTCCTTGCTTGACTACAGAAATTAGACAAGTTTATCAGTCATTTGTTGCAGAGTTTTAAAATAGGATTCTTTACTTCATGTTATGTAAACTTCCTAGTTGCAAAATTTTAGTACCCTAGAATTTGAATCTACAGGAATGATATTTTAGCAAACAAATCATCCGTGAGGATGTGTTTATATATATATGGGAGTTTAGTGCATTTTAAGAGGAAATGAATATTTTAACTTTATAGAAATGTGTGAAACAAGTATACATGATGAATGATATTTTAGCAAACAAATCATCCGTGAGGATGTGTTTATATATATATGGGAGTTTAGTGCATTTTAAGAGGAAATGAATATTTTAACTTTATAGAAATGTGTGAAACAAGTATACATGATGAAGATCATGAGAATACCTTAGAAAATACAGAGCTAAACAATGATAAATGATCACTACATGTGTATATTATGGAGCTACAGAAATACAATGAGAATAAGATAACTCTATTTTGTATAAAGAAAAATATTGTGAGTTATGTTAATAGCTTGAACTCTGTCTACATAAATTTAATACAGTTGATGTATCTAAATTAACTATGTTCAGGATTAAATCTATATCCCTAACTAGTTAATAGGATTCCTTCCAAGTGGTAAACAAGAGAGAGTCTAAGCCTACAAATTTACGTGCAAAACTTTGAGATTGGAACCCGAGTACCTTTCTCTGGTTGAACTATGACCTTCGCGATAATGAATTTGTTACAACCTGAAATGCATGGATAATAATATTCGTATGGAAATTTTATTCAAGATTTATACAATGAAGAACTCAACAAAGAAAATCACAATACTTATCTTAAAGACCTTTAGAAATCTTGATTTTGGTACTATTCGTTCCTGTGGAAAACATAATCAGAAAATGCTTGAGAAAACATTATTATGTATGAATAATTTTAAAGGATCATTATCATTTTTTTCCTTTTCAAGAATTTTTCAAAGAATAGGTACCTGCGTCAGCTGTGGTAAGGTGAATGGAATGGAGTAACGCAGGCGCATTGAAGAAGATGACTTGCCCAATACGATGGATTCCCTCATAAAAACAAAGGGACCCATCATTAGATATGTAGATGATTAAGATAAATTCGAAGTTACAAGAAACAAAAGAAGTTCTTTTCTATACTTCGATTATAAACAAATACTTCATATTACTTATTTAATCAAAGAACAGTTACCATTAAGTTGACTATGACAATGATTAAAAGAAATAAAATTGTATTTAACACTGAAGTGTATATTGTATTAGTTTTTGAAACAAAATGTACAAGACAAAGATAATTAAGGAGAAAAGAATGTCAAGTAGGGTTATCAAAACAATTTTGAAATTATCCAATGCCACGCGATTTGTATACACACGATTTTTATACCACACGATATGGATTCCACATTTTCATGCTTAAATCATGTTTCATTTAATTATCAATATGGAGTTCATAAACTTGTGAAATGATGGGAACAATATATGAAAACTTAGGTCCTTTTTAGTGTCTTATTAAAGTAAAGTAAACTTATACCATGCATTTTCCTTGATTTCAGGTGCTAAAGAGAATGTAGAACATTCATAGAGGGAAATGAGAAAAATTAGGGAAGATGAAGTAGTTGGACTAATTCTTTTTCTAGCATTTTTAGATATATTCATGCATTCTTAAATTGCCATGATTTGAATTCAGTGAAATAGATACTTACCAAAAAATATTTATAGTGAATGTGTCAAGAATTTGGAATAACATAATTTATATAGTGAATTCATCCATACATCGTATCGTCTATATTACCCTTTTGTCATGATTCTAAACTAATATGATTCTATGTGAAAAAACATTATGCAAAGAATTGTCCCTCAAAACAAAAGTTGAATACTCTAGAGAAGGTAGACAACCCAACTATTGGATTCTTGTAGGATTTGAATGTTGTCATGGAGGGTGAATCCACATATATCTAGGAGAAATATGACATGAAACTTTGCTATGTCAAGGCCGAACACAATGGGAAATTATCAGTATTATCCATGGTAGACAGTGGGGTGACTCATAACTTCTTGAGGGAAGACATTGTGTGGAGGCTTGGGTTGCATCCTAAAGAAACATAAACAACCTCCAAGACAATCAATGCAGGTGTACAAAGGGTCATTGGTGTGGGAAAGGATATCTCGTTGAAGCTTAGTGAATGGTGTGAAAAGACGAGTTTCATCGTTGTTCCTATGGATTATTTTGAAGTTGTGCTCGGATAGGAGATCATGATGAAGGAAAAGGAAACATTGATTCCTCACACAAATTGTTTTTCTATTTTCTCAAGGAAAAATACATGTTTGATTCCTACCATAAATAGGAACAATGGAGCATAGATGTCTTCCTTGCAGATAGTTCTTAGCAAGCAAACTTGTGGAGATAAACTTGGAAGATGTGGGGCGACGGTTGGACATTTTAATGCAGAGAACAAAAGGAAGATATTGTTAGTGGAATGATCCAGGTGGATATCGGTGGCCACCCACCTTTTCCAATTATCTCAAAACAATTTTCTCACAATTTTGGTAATTTACTATTTTTAGCAGTTTATTCGGGTCCCAAACTTCCGGGGTCGTTTGGAGGCCCTAAATGATGTTTGTTTGGGAAAAAGAGGAGCAACATGGCATTTGCTTCAATGTTTCTCACATCAAAAGTTGTATTCCTCAAATAGATCTTTCTAACGGTGTATCAAGAGCCCCAAACAGAGATCGTATGCAATAGTTACGCCTCCCAGAAGTTGATGTATCAACTACCTCCATCGGGGCCCGCAAACCTTTTGGATTTTCATATTCCGAGGTTAGGGTTTTTTATTTTACTTATGTTAGAAAGGCCCTTAGAGCCTCCTTTTAATAATAATCTTCTTGCGAATTCGAGTATCCCTCACATCTCTTCTCAAAGATAAGATGCCACCATTCTAGTGAGTCTTTCACTCTGTGTTTATGGTTTCATCTTTGATACATTTATGTAATATTATTGGATATTCGTGATATCTCTGTGCATTTATTTATTATATCTCCACTCTTCTTTCGTGCTAAAAATAATTTGGATCAGTGGTATCAGAGTAGGCTGCTCTTGATCATTTTTTTTTCTAGTGCATGTCCCCAATGAGGTCTCAGTATATCAAGTTGGGTGTCGAACTTGTCTCTCTTGAAAAAAATTTCTCTCGCACACCCAAGAAACCCTCCATGGTGGAATAAAAGAAAAACGACGGAGTATACGATCCTACCAATATGTTGCTTGAGCAATATTTCACAGAGGGATGAAATGATGGAGAATTTTTCCCACATCCTTCAATGGTTGCCGATAGAAACAAGCGCATATTCATAAAAAAAACACTTTGGAAGAACCTTTCCTTCAAGGTACATGTTAATTTTGATATTCCCATATTTGAAGGTCAGATAGATGCAGATGCCCTAGACAAATGGTTAAATTTGTTAGAAGATTATTTCTCTGTTCATAATTTTTTCGACAGGGAAAATATCACCTTCACACTCCTAAAATATCTCCCCCATGTCAAACATTGATGGGAAACTTACTGGGAGAAAAGTTCCATAGAGGAGTCTGGAATATATGTGGTTGAGTCCACTTGGTATTTTTTTGTTGATGCAGTAAAGGAACAATATTACCATGTTGGCAAATATGAGGACCAGTACATGAGATAGACCACACTGCGGCAAGAGAGGGGCCAAACAGTTCTGGATTTCACCAATGCCTTCCATACCTTGCGCACCAAGTTGGGTATCAAAGACTCTGAACGACATTTGGCTCTGAAATACCGTGGGGATCTACAGAAATACATCCAAAATGAAATGGATTTTCTAGACCTTTCATCCCTCGGTGTTGCTTATCGATATGATGTTAAAATCGCGCAAAAATTTAAGCACCAGAACAAATGGGAGTTTGGGTATAAAAATATTCAACAACCAAAGTATGATAAAGATGACCCTAACAAACAGTCTCCTGAAAACTAGTTCAATCCACAGGAAAAGAAGGGTCACAAGAAGACAAAGAAGGACACCGGGAAATGGTATGATTTCCACAAAATCCTCTGGCACAACACTGAAGAATGTCTCTCAAAACAATCATTAGTGGCCAAGATCAAAGACAAGGAGCCAAACCGTGATTAAGAATTTGATTTTGAAAATACTAGTAAAAGACAGATCATCGACGCAAACCCCACTACTATTGTCACGACTGCAATAATTCAATCAGAAAAACCAACAGATCTTGAAGAGGGGGAGCACCTTTTTCATTAACATATGTGGGTGAAGTTTACCCCACTACATTTTGTTGTTTATAGCGGAAGACAGAAGAATCTAATCTCAGCAGAGGTTGTCAAATAGTTGGGATTGTTGACAACACCACACCAACAACCATACAACATTGGGTGGCTTCACTAGGGATGAGATTTTCATGTAATCCAGTAGTGTCGATTGTCATACAGCATCCAACCCTTCAAGGATGAGGTATTATGTGATGCTTGCCCACTAGATATCTGTGATATTCTCCTGGGCCAGCCATATATGTGGAAACAACATGTTTTTTATGAGTCTCGATACCGCAATGTCATTGTTTCTCTGGGGGTCATATCTATAGAATACCAGAAGTAGTTTCGACTATTGTTCCACCTAAACAGTGCTGCAAGGTAGTATCTCATACTGCGAAATTCAGCTTCTTCACAATCTGTTCAAAAGGTGAAGAGAAGGATACTGCAACCACTACAAGCTCGGCCCAAGTATCTTCTATCCAACAGAAGCAGGTCGACAAGATTGCAACAAAGTGTAAAGATTCCTTCTGCACACAAGCATCTCATGCAACCATACTGGTTAAAAATATCCAACCCTTCCATCCACATGTTCATGACAACCTTCAACAAGCTAAACAACACAACTTCTCCAACAAGGCAAGCACCTCATCAAGATGTAAATTTAACAAACGCTCTTCCCTCTCCCCCAAACACTCAACATAATGGAAACCATTGCTTCCTAAGGAGGGAGGATTGATCTAGGTGGATATCAGTGGCCACCCACCTTTTCCAACTAGCTCAAAACACTTTTCTCGGAATTTTGGTAATTTACTATTTTTAGTTGTTTTTTCGGGTCCCAAACTTTAGGGGCTGTTTTGAGGCTCTAAATGACATTTTTTGGGAAAATAGGGAGCAACATGGAATTTTCTTTAATGTTTCTCACATCAATAGTTGTATTCCTCGGATAGATATTTCTAACGATGTATTGAGCACCCCAAATGGAGATCATATGCAAAAGTTATGCACTCGGGAAGTTGATGTATCAACTACCTCCATCGGGGCCCACAAACCTTTTGGATTTTCGTCTTCCGGGGTTAGGGTTTTGGATTTTACTTATGTTAAAAAGGCTCTTGAAGCCTCATTGTAATAATCATCTTCTTGTTAATGCGAGTATCCTTCACATCTCTTCTCAGAGATAAGATGCCACCATTCTATAGAGTCTTTCACTCTATACTTTTAGAGTCTCTCTACATTTTTTTCATTAATAGAAATCATGTATTATTGTATCTCTATGTTTATTGTTGCATCTATGATACATTTTTGTTATATTATTGGATATCCATGATATCTCTTTGCATTTATTTATTATATATCTTCTCTCATTTCGTGCTGAAAATAATACAGATCATGGAATGAAGACCTTCCAATGTTGAGGAGATAGTTGGATATTTGACTAAGACATTGGATGGCTTGGATAATTTCTATCTTAAAACTTATGAGTGGTAGAAAATATCAGGAGGAGTCATAGACACAAGGATGTCGTAACAGTTCATTGAACAGGATCAGATACCATTCATGGACAAATAGTACATGAGGGAGGGACGCAGCAACCTTGGTGGAAGAGAACCAAGGAAGAGGTTGATTCCTCTTCTAGAGAACTTGGACATGGTGAATGACCATATGATCCTAAGTTAGAACGATTCATGGAGTAGTGTGAAGGGAAAATTAGTTCAAGTGTACCATTGTTTATGTACATAATGTACAAGTATGGTGACAACTCATCAATTTATTTACGATGAATTTGAGATGAGAGAGATGGCCCAACCAACCATCCCCCTTCACCTTCAAACTAGATTATGGCATGTTGGCTCACTATCTCGACATGAGCCAATGAGAATAATGGAGCACCTTGAGGAGGTACCTTGGTAAAAAACGTTGAGAATGTAGTTGGCGACTTAACATATTGGAGGAAACAAAGAGTTGCAGATGTAAGGATCTTGCAAACATAAGAGAATGTTTGAACGTGAAGATGTGAGTTCTTGAGATAGAGGTGCAACGATTGGAACAACTACCCAATCAACCAAAGTCACAAGGGGATCAAACACATGGAAGCATGGGCAGAGAGACCCAAGTATGGAAGAAATAGTAATTCAGAGAGAAACGACTCTTCATAGACACATGTAACTTCCTAAAGGGAGTTTTCCTTCATGACAGATGAGTTGAGAAGACATGAGTCATTGGGTGGTGAACAAATCAAAAGATGACACTAAGACACCATGGAAATTGAAGGATGTTTCCAAGGATGACAATGACTTGGAGTATGGGAGGATGTAATGTCCCCCACAACACTCATCGAGAAATCATGGTCCTTGGGTAGATTTGATGATTGAACAAACGAAGAGAAAAAAGAAGAAGTAATCAGTTGGATGAACAAAGATGTTTGGGTGTTGGTAGGAGCAACTTGGGTGCATGATGATGATGTGCAATGCTAAGGGGGTACACACCTTACTTGCTTAGAATGATTAAGGAAGACTTGGGTTGCATTTGGGAAAGGGTGGGTGTAACGACCCTAATTGGATACATGCTTAAAGATTATAAAGAAAAATTAATTAAAAGAAATGATTGTGATTAACTAAGTAATACTCTAACTACAGACCACATTTAATGACCTGAGAATTATATTCTAAAAATATCAATGAAAATGATATAAAATGGTGGCGTATGCAGAGAGGGAAAGCCATGAATCTCGAGGAGATAAAACAGTAATTCATGACGAAGGACGGGGGATAGAGGGTGGTTGTGGAGTAAGTGCGTGAGTCGTTCGGGAGGAATAAGGGGGGGAAAGAGGGGGATGTGCACACCATTCGGCAGGAGGAGGGAATGGATGTGGGTAACTGTGGTTTTGCCATCTGCAGAGAGCCGAGAGATTTACTGTGATATGTGTGCTCAGATAGAGACACGAGACTTACTGGTTATGACATATTGATCAGGGAGGCACCGAGTTGCTAGAGGTTTTGGGCATGGGGGCCAGGATATCCGTAGATATCCTGGAGCTAGGTCATTTTCCTAGTTGGCAGGGTGGACATTAGTTTTGGGCAGTTATTTTTCTGTGTCTGTGGCAGGACTGGACTGTGTAGCAAGGCAGCAAGGCAGCAAGGGCAACATAATTTAGCATCAGAACCAGGCACTTTGTCAAGTTATGTAATTATTTCTTTCTTCCATGAAATCAGTATTTATTGATAGATCTAAGTTACTGAGGTTTCTGTTATAAAAATCACTATTATGCTATGAAGTTATCGTCTCAGTTAGGAAATAAATTGCTTATGAATATTTAATGATGTTTATAAATATTAGGTTGTTACAGTGGGGAAAATTGGGAGAATTCACATGGAGTGGAATCATCTACCCTCAACAACATGGGTGCACCTGAAAGGTTGGAGGACCCCATTGACACACCCACGAGGACTCACGACGATCAGAATGAGAGAGGGCATAAGGCAAGGGGCATATATCAAAGGATAGCACGCGTCAGTGCAAGAGACAAATTGTTGATGGGCATGTGGGCTTAGATGGGCACACCATTCCACAGAGGAGGCACGACGAGTCAGTTTAGTTTGGATTTATGAAGGGGCGTGACACACCCAATAGATATCATGTTTCATGCAAGTGACCCTTAGAGTCGATACAAGAGAAAGGACACACAACCAAAGGAAATCATAGAGGATTTTTGGCAAGAAATTTGGAGAAGAAGTTCAAGGCAAGTTTGAGGCAACGAATTAAGGTAGAGTTTCCAAGATGGAAGAAAAGTAGCCAAGTGTTGGACACTTTGGGAGGCTTTTGGGAAGTCTGGAAAAGTAGGTCTTTGGGAGGCATGCATGAGATAGAACCAGAATCTATGCTAGTTTGGTGAAATTCTTGGAAATGAAGGCACAACAAGTCTACGGTTGTGGGCACGTCTAAGGTGCACCGCACGTGGTTGTGGAGCCGGTTGCGACAGAGTTCCTTCATTTCAAAAATTATTTTTTTGAGTGTCTTGGTGAGGTGAGATGAGTCATTTGACTCTGGTATGTTGTAAGTTGAACTAAGAGTGCTCTTATTGTAATGGTTTCACAATAACAAAGACTTAACCCGGTGTTAGCCATGGTTTGTGCTGCATGCACTATTTTTGTGTTTGTCTTCATTTGTTCCACAATTTTTCTCTTGGATTCTCATCTTCATGCATGTATGCTTAAATAAGACTAAGAATTAAACTGTCGAGCTACACTAGAGTAGGAGTGTGACTTGTCGGTAGCCCAAAATACAGTATGGGTATGCTCCAGGTGAAGAGGCATAGTTCGGATGAAGTATTCTTGGTGTGTCAAGCAACCAAGTAAGAACTGTCATGGTGTGGCATGCCCTTCGAGGTGAGTGATGACAAGACTTGATCAAGTGTCTTGTGGGGTTTGACAATTTTCATATTAAGAACTAGTAAGATTCGCGAAGGTTCTAGAGTTTGAGATATTTTTCCCTCTTTAAAATTATCTCTTCTTGTAAGGGAAGGAAGTAATTCCCTCTACTTTTGAAAGGAAAATAACTTTTCAAAAACCTTAACATGTGAAACAAAAATTAAAATATTTTTCACTAATAAAATGACGACATAAATCTCAATTTTATGTTGTTTAAATTGGATTTTTGATTGAATAAATGGATTTCAATGGGTTAAAAAATCTTTGAAACCCCTGAATTATAAAGACTTAGCCAACAATTTCTAACTCAATTAAACAAAAATAATTAAAATTAAACATAAAATAACAAAACTCAAAACGTTGAGACTAACCATGTGGTCGGCGTTTTCACTAACAATGTGTATATTTCAAAGTTGAAGATATTTAAAAATGCAAATAAAGGCACCATTGATGGAGGATCATGTTTCCCATCTGCCACGTGCTCCAAACCGGCAATACAACAGTTAAAATAGGTTGACCATAAGTACACGGCCGTGGCTAAATAGCATTATATAAAAACGCTCAACCGTCCATCTATTACCTATAGAGAACTAGAGTCTGTAGTAGCTTTGAGCCTTAGAAGCGAAGGGTTTATTTTGGGTTTTTTTGAGGTCGTTTGCTGTGTTGTATTAGGTCGTAACGGTTCTGTGATACTAATTCAGGCAATAAGAGAGAAACATGGGGGACACAAGATTCCGAGCAAGAGGAGTTGAGAGAGAAAGGGACTGGCAAAGCTCCGCGCCAGCCAAGCGGTCTCGCAATGAATATGAATATGACCGTTCGTTGTCTGGTGTTTATGTTAATCGTAGGGAAGACCTCAGGCTTCCTGAGAGAGGCGGTGACAGAGTAGGGGTTCGCTTCCTGAGAGAGGCGGTGACAGAGTAGGGAAGACCTCAGGCTTGTTGGAAGATCATGTTCCTGCGCTTTCTAATTATGTTCACGATGGCCACTTTGATCAGCATAATAGGTTAACTGTAGGCGTGGAGTTGAATTTAAGGTCTGATCGCCATAATTTCGATCCTTTAATTGGGAGGAGGCGGCCTGTGGATGATAATCATTGTCAACCAGCGGATGCATCGAACTCATTGTTTGTTGAGGGTGTTCCAAGTAATTGCA
>JASDQU010739628.1:125791-136031 GCA_032191745.1 Picea mariana
ATAAGATATCCAGTCTCTTAGCCAATCAGATCAGTACATATATATTACTTTTTAATATATAAAAATATATGCTTTTAATTCCATAGCTCCAACAATAGGTATTCTGAAAATATTTCCGGTCAAAGGAAAAACTAATATGTAGTCAATGCTTTATCGATGGTTCTCGGCCTAGTGGGCTCAAAATTGAGCCTCTATTGTTCCGTGTCCTACAAATGGCACCTACACTTCCGCGATATACAAGTTGGCAGGTGGAATTGCAGGTTGGTTGGTTCAACATTGCATTTTTTTTTGGCCTTAGCGATTCTGTATTAATTCCATAATTAGCCATTTTTTTGGATCGGGGGTTCTCGGTCTGGTAGGCAAAAAATTGGGCATCTATTATTCCGTGCTCTACAAATAGTAGTGACAATTCTAGGATATACAAAAACAGAGCCTGACCTATGCTAAATTATTACTGTTAAATATTTATATTGCATAATTTAATTATACAAGAAAGTTTACACAATCTGGTCGACCGACTGATATAAAAGTATTTTGACAAATGAGCCATATAAAAAATACTCATTCCATACTTAGGAAGTTTTTTGATCGCGGGTTGGCGGCCTCGTGGGCTGAAAAAAGAGTCTCTATTGTTCCCTGTCCTACAAATAGCACCCAGATTTCCGCGGTATACAAATTGATAGGAGGACCTATGGGCTTCTTGGCTGAACATTACATTTGATCGTGGGTTCATGCCCTGGCGGGATGAAAATTAAGTATCTATTGTTTTGTGTCCTACAAATAGCACCTACAGTTCCACGATATACAAATTCACACGCAGACTTGTGAACAGTTTCTATATAAAGTATGGAATCAGATATTATACAACATATGTGGATCCCTCATTCCATACTTAGGCAATTTTTGGATCACAGGCTCGCGGTATGGCGGGTCGGAAAGAGAGTGTCTATTGTTTCATATCCTACAAATAGCACCCAGACTTCCGCGATATACAAATTGATAGTGTTCTAGAACATATGTGGATCCCTTATTCCATACTTGGGTAGTTTTTGTATAGCAGGTCCGTGACCTGGCGGGATGAAAATTAAGTATCTATTGTTTTGTGTCCTACAAATACCACCTAGACTTTTGTGTTCTACAAATATCACCTAAACTTCCACGATATACAAATTCACATGCGGACTTGTGGACATAGTCTATATACAGTATGGAATGAGATTTTATACAGCATATGCAGATCTCTCATTCCATACTTAAGCGTTTTTTGGATCGCGGGCTCACAGCCTAGTGGGCCAGAAATAGAGTCTTTATTGTTCCATCTCCTACAAATAGCACCCAGACTTTCGCGATATACAAATTGATAGTTTTTTAGAACATATAAGGATCCCTCATTCCATACTTGAGCACTTTTTGGATCGCGGGTTCGCAACCTGGTGGACTGAAAATTAAGTATCTATTGTTCTGTGTTATACAAATAGCACCTAGACTTCTGAGATATACAAATTGACATGCAGACTTTTGGACATAGTCTCTATATAAAGTATGGAATGAGATTTTATATAGCATATGTTGATCAATCATTCCATACTTAGGAAGTTTTTCGATCGCAGGTTCACGGGTTGGCACGCCGAAAATAAAGTCTCTATTGTTCTGTCTCCTACAAATAACACTGTGAATTTTATGGATTGGTGGACTCGGGCTAGCTCGCTGAACATTGCACTTTTATTGTCCCATAGAGATCCTGTATGAATTTCAAATTTAACATTTATTTTTATTGGGGGATCTAGGGCTGGGGAGCTGGAAATTGGGTGTCTATTGTTCCGCGCTTTACAAACACATTTTTCTAGAACATATGCAGATCCCTCATTCCATACTTTGGCATTTTTTGGATTGCGGGTTCGCGACCTAGCAGACTTTAATTAAGTATCTATTGTTTTGTGTCCCACAACTAGCACCTAGACTTCTGCGATATACAAATTGACATGCGGACTTGTGGAAATAGTCTCTAAATAAAGTATGGAATGATATTTTATACAGCATATGTGAAGATCCCGTATGAATTCCATATTTAGAGAAAAAAATTTATCAGGAGCTCTGGGGCTGGCGGACTGAAAATTAAGCATCTATTGTTCTGTGTTGTACAAAAACATTGTTGTAGAACATATGCAAATCCCTCATTCCATACTTGGGCACTTTTTGGATCGCAGGTTCACGACTTGGCAGGATGAAAATTAAGAATCTATTGTTCTGTGTCCTACAAATAGCACCTAGAATTCCACGATATACAAGTTGACACGTGAATTTGTGGACATTGTCTCTATATAAACTATGAAATGAGATTTTATACAGCATATCCGGATCCCTCATTCCATACCTAGGAATTTTTTGGTTCACGGCCTGGCGGGGTGACAATAGAGTCTCCATTGTTCCGTCTCCTACAAATAGCACCCAGACTTCCATGATATACAATTGAATAGGTGGAATTGGGCTGGTTGGCTGAACATTGCAGTTTTATTATCCTATAGCAATCCGGTATGGAATTCGTATCTAGCGATTTTTTTTGATCGGGTCTGTGGGGCTCATGGGATGAAAATTGGGCCTCTATTGTTCCGCATTGTACAAACACCAGGCACATCTTCGTGATTTAAAAATTGACAAACGAACCTGTGGGATGCGTCGCTCAATAATGCAGTTTTCATTGTTCCTTGTCCTCCGAATAGCCCTCAGATTTCCACAATATACATATTAACAGATGGACTTGAGGCCATTGTTTACAGATACTAATCCCTATCAACTATCTAACATATCTAAAAACATGATTTTCAACACTAAATTATTAATAATAATTTTTGTTATTGCAGAATTTAATTAAACAAGAAAGTTTGTACAATCTGGTCAGGCGACTGATATAAAACTTTTCCAACAAATGAGCAATACATTTCAAACATGTACTTTTAGAAATTATGGACAAGATATTTTATAGAGCATATGCGGATCCATCGTTCCATACTTGGGCAATTTTTGGATTGTGGGTTCTCGGTCTGGCGGGCTAAAATTTGAACCTCTTTTGTTCGGTGTCCTGCAAATACCAACAAAACTTCTGTGATATACAAATTGACAGGTGGACTTGAGAATTCCATGTTTGGTGGGTTCAAGATTGCAATTGTTTAGCAATGCTCATCCTATCTAACTTCAGCTAAAAAATTTATTGTTAGATACTAAAATATTAATATTAACTATTATTATTGTACAAGTGAACTACATTAAATTATTAAAGGATGTTAAATCGCTTATTAAATTATTAATCACTTTTTTTAATTATTAAGGCCCTCTTGTTCATATGATACCACAATTGCAGTCTGCATAGTATATATTCATTGATTTCAAATTATTCCAGTATATTAATTTTACCAAGTTCATCAAATAAGAAAAAATTGCGAAAACAATGATCAATTTGAATTTTAAGAGCCTCTTGTTGGTATGATAGGACAGTTGCACTCCACACACTATATATTCATTGATTTCAAATTATTTCGCAACAATAATTTGACCAAGTTCATCGATCAAGGAAATTTGCCAAAAAAAGTCACATAGTACATTTGCGTCACAATGCCATAAAATTATCAGGTGGATCTGCATGCCATCTGGCCAAAAAAATTCAACTATATTGTTCCATGTCCTCCAAATAAGAGTTGGGGTTCCACGGTATACAAATTGATAGACAAACCAGATAACCAAGAACCAACCATAGTTTAAACAACCCAAAAGAAAGTTCCCAGAAGGTTCCATTGAGCAGAACCCATTGACCTTTGCACCAATCAATTTGATATACAAAGAAAAGATGTCGTAGAATTCATTTTCTCTTGAAATGAACATTCATCTCGATGTTGAACAAATATTACAAAGAGACATGAGGTATTTTTGTTTCCTCCCAAAGTTTGATTTAATTTTTTTTTCCCTTCTTTAGCCGATATGCAAAATTGCATTGTCCTCATTTAAGGTGAATTTGCTCTATATCTGAAGTTGCCACAACATATAGACACTTCTTTCCTTTCTGTGTAAATATGTTTCATACGACAACTCTGCCAATTCAGGAAGGACATTTTGTAATAGAGGCTGCCTAACTGAACACTGCACAATTGTGTTGTCCAGGGCTTGGATAACATCATTGACGCAATGTCCATAAATATATGGACATTTTTTATCACATCGCAGAAAATCAATCATATCATCACTTATCAAAGCGGAAGCATAAGCAACGGAATGGCATTTTGCACATACAGGCTCAAAGCGGGTCGAGTACACATTGGCTGCAACTAAAAGACCTTCAACCTGGCAACGCGAGCAAAAGGATTAATACATTGAACAATATAATATACAACTGCATCCCCCCTTCCCCTGTAAAACAGAAAAGAAAAAGTAAACAGGTGCATAAATTTGTTGAAGGCTATTTCTATAAGCAAAGTGAGGATGATTTTGTGGATGTATATGAACAACAATTGTAGATCTAGCTAGTTTCTCCAGATCCTCTACTATATCTGCTCACAACTCTATTACAAACATTGTCTAGGTTGTCTAAAAGATCCTTTCTCTAGCATCCTTCTTCTTTGTTATATTTTTGAACAACATAAGTGGAATTTTCCCTCTATGCAATTTCTGTTCTACTGACGAAAACATATCTGAATACGTATCGAAAAATTGTAGCTCCAACATGGAATAGTGAAATATTTTTTTTACTTATCCCACATATATGCAGACGTGAATGTTAAGAACAAAACTGAATATGAAAAGCGGTACCATTTCCTTGTCGTTGTTCGATTGTTCATCCTTTATATGGAGAATGTGTTGTGACCCAAATTTTCTCGCCAATGTCATAGTAGCTCCAATCGTTCCAGTGGGGTAAATATCAGTGCTATATGCAAGCTGCCTCATAGTCGAGTCCGGGAGGAAGCGATATTCTGAACAAATAGCAGGAATTTTTTCCACAATACTTGTTTCGTTGAGAAAAATAATTCGATCGCAATCACCACGGTCATATACTGTTTTGGGTAATACATTAAAATTTGTAATAGATATCCCATTACACAGCAATATGTTTTCTACATGTTTCTGGACAAGTTGCAGAGGAACAGTGAGGGTGAATGTCATCATAATGTCCTTGTCTGTCATATCAACACACATAATGGATCTACTTTTGTTTTTCTTATCCACGTAGGTGGTATAGACAACCATTATGTCCCCTACGAACAGTTGTCCAATTTGGTGACTGTTCAAGCCCTCTATTGACAGTACTTTGGATGTCACCACTCTAGACCTGATGATATTTTTTTGAACAGAAAAACTAAGGTGAATGGTAGTGTTCTATAAGTACACAAATAATATTGATGAACTATGGAGCCACAGTTTCGCAACCACACCTCTTGGTCTATGGAACAGGCAACACGTTTGACGTTTTGTTTGTACTTGCTGATACTTCTTGCAACCTGGAAACCATGTATTGAAAATGGCATCATTATATCTGCCATGCCATAGATGAATATATAGCCCATGAAATTTATTCAGTAAACATAGTAAGAGAACAGTGTATGCATCTTTACCTTTGGCCTTGTCGATCTGTTGATGTCTGGGATGACTGACTGCTCGTGGTTGTCTCACTAGTTCAACTTTTTATGATGCAAGCATGTGCAGATGAACATCAGGAGTAAACAAATATATGCATTGTAAATTGTCCATCGGAAGGACCAAATAACCGTAAAACTGTATTCATTTTAATTTTTTAATGGGAAAAATGTTTAATAGTAAACAGGGAGTAACCGTGGGCCACCATGGCCAATGTGTATATCACGAACCCCCGGAAGCCAGGGGATAAATCTTCAACCTGGCAGTCGCAATCGACAAGGTGGGTAACTATGGAATAAGGTAGAAGAAGGACCACATATGTCAGTCCATTAGTTTGCCAACTGGTGCATGAGGGAATTTTCGGAAACCACACTAAACAAATGAATTAGAAAACAAAAAGGATAATAGAAAATGGAAAACGTAGAAACAGGGAGCGCAGAAAGGCCCATTACTGTGAATTCATTGATTTCAAGTCTAATATTATATCCTCCCTCCCGGTTTGTATATTTATTTTACCGACACACTTGGTATACCTTTTAGAAGATTGTACCATAGAACCCTCTGCTACTGCATAGATAAATTCATCTCCCTATCCAAGAAACTTGTTTTTTCTAAGGAAGCAACGTCGAAGATGCAATCGAGACAAAGGCAAGTTAGTATGAAAACAGACATCTAAAAGAAAAAGAAAAAGGTCTATTTACCCGCCAAAGATTCTTTTGTCCTCTCAAGCGATTATGTTTCTTTAAGTGCAACAATGCAGCGCAAACACAAAAGACATAATCTAGCTTAGTATGCAGGAAGGAACATATGTAACCAAGATAACTTACCATGTAGGAAGGCACACAACTAGTTTAACACATATAGAGACCATAAATGAAATACAAAACAACGCAATATGAAACAACAATACAAGCATGCATCTTTCTATATCTTCTTCAATCGATGCAGTCAAGACTCCCTCCTTTTCTCCAGCTACTTTGTTTGTTTCAATGTGGGAACCCACAAAATCCCATGTATATCAATGGAAGATGATATTCACTGGAGAACAAGAAATATGTAGATACAACAAAAATGATTCAACGATCAGTTTACAAAGGCAGAAACATGAACCTTTGCTCTTCTCTATCCATGGGTGTAAACGTTTAGCTTTTTTTTCCATGGCCAAAATATATTACAAGGCAAAAAATATCACGCAATTGCAGTGCCGCAGTTAAACAATTTATGGTTTTCCCTAACAATTCATCCAGATATGCCCTTTAACCATGTTCTTTATCCTCTACAAGGACTGTTGTGCCCACGTTACAAGTTCTTAGTTTTTTGTGGCAAACTACCCAGACATGCTTCAAGACATGAAAATATAATCTTGAAGAATCTTTGTTGCACATATCATATCTCAAGCACAACACAAATTGTATCATGTGCACAATAGTCTATGTTTAGGAGAAATAACATTTCATGTCATATCCTCACATCTAACCATACATGCTCTATAAATGTAGGCTTCATACATATGCATTATCCCAACAAAAAAACAATAGATATTGTAACTTCACATGTAATCCTCCAACAATTTTGTATGCAACTATTTTATTTTATGGTAGGACTTGAGCACCAGGACAATCTCACACAAATACAGATAGCGTCCTCTACAAAAATGGAAGATAACACAATTGCAAATTGACTGGTTGGTGCAGGGGCTGAACACCGTAAAACGCCCCCCAAAAACAATAACAATCCAAAAAAAAAAAAAAAAAGTAAAGCTCTAACCACCGCCCCTACACCCCAACCCTGCAAGGCCGAATCAAAGAAAATAAACCAGCAAGGACCAAACCAACGAGAAAGCACAAAGAGGCTGAACTACACCCCTAGGGCCCCAAAGCATAAACCCCAGGAAAACAAACAGAACCAACAACCTAGGAACCAACGAACCAGCAAAAGCCATCAACCCAGTGAACAACATATGTATCTCCAACGATTACCAAACTACAGCCAAAGTAGAAAAGGAACCATAAACATATAAGGAACATCCGACTACAAATAAGCAAACATTCTTACTTGCAAACTTCAAACATTGAACAACAAACAAGGAATACAAAATGAAACTATGGCATCGAAACTTACTCCGAAATGATGAAATGCAGAAGCGCAGGTCGAATCATGAGAGAATCAACAAAAAACAACAACCAATAAACCACCGAAGAAGAACCACTCACCGAACCAGTAAACAATGTATCTAGCTTCAATGATTATGAGGATGAAACATACAATGGCAGCACCCGACAAACCAGCAAACAAGAAGCAGTCACTGAACCAGTAAACAATGTATGTAGCTTCAATGGCAGAACAAGGATGAAACATACAATGGCTATTGAACTGGCATGTACTTCGAAAACCATATTTACATAAACATTTAAGTCTCTCAGGTTGTCTAAGGACCTCGCGGTATGCAAACATTTAATCTTTCAGGGGTGTTGGAGAAGGTTGCATCATGTAAACATTTACTTTGTCAGGCCTATTGAGGCATCTCGGAATAAGTGTCAATAAATTTCAAGAAATATACAAAGCTTGGATATGAAAACATTTCAATATGCTTAGTACATATCAAAACTAACAGATATATTCGGGTAGCAGAAAATGCTAATACAAACATTCGAACTAATGGTAGCATTAATCGACCTTCAAGCAATATACAGGAAAAATATATGATTAAAACATATTGTCTACTAGAAAAAAGTTTGGATATGTTGCCATACACTGCTATAGTCCCTCTATGCCTACTGCAGGGACTAATAAGGCTTATGTTTAATTTGGATTTTTAGACAAACTAAAACAATTTTTTTAATTCTAGATAAAACCATTTAGGATTATTAATCTAAAACAATCATTTTTGGTCTTTCAAATTAAAAGACAATATAATATTATAATTGAAACTTTAAACTATAAAATCTTAGTATTATGTTTGAAATTATGAATACAATTATAGAAAAAATGTGTTGAGTTATTTTGGATGACTCATACGGTATGGTACGTGAATCTGCATTATCAACCTAATTAATTGTTTTAGCCAACAACATTCTAATAACAAAAATTAATTGGTTTAACCAACTTAAGATTGAAAATAGATATCAATGCTTAGAGAATATGGTAATATTTAGAGAAAATAGAATATTTGTGAAAGTCCAACGAAGGGTCAAACCAAAAATCCTGATTAAAGCATTGAACCATGGAAAAACCATCGTGGTTTGCGGACCTGCGATATTCCATCAGCAGCTCACCAGAAATTTTATTTATCACACGGCCTCCATAGTGATGATAAAATCCCCCTGATAAACGAATCATTGCAGAGTTGAATGAAAATCCTTTGTTAGATGAAGAAGATGAAAGGATTGTTGCACAGATTTTAGATCCTAATTTTGTGAGACTGCAGAATTTTTATGGTTTAGACTTGTAGCAGAATAATTTTATGGTTTAGATTTGGATTTATCATTTTCAAAAATGGAACACTTATCCTCAGTAAAGAACAAATTCTTGTATCAAACACTATATTATTTAAAAGCTATTTTTGGAAAATGTAAAATTTAAATACAATAAAAAGTTACAAAAAAGAATTTTAACACTGTGTAACAGCATCACTAAGCTACAATAACAACAAATTTTTCAGCAAATAATAAATAGATATTACAACAAAGATTTAAGTAAACCACCTATGCATCATAAACTGAAATTGATATTCTCATACATGCTCTAATTAAAATAAAAACACAAAAATATACCCAAGCTACAACAATAAATAAATATAGAGTTTATAAACTATCAATGAGAACAAGAACATAGCATAAATACAGAGAAATGCTATGTTTCCCAATTCAACCCAACGTTACTCAAGTTCTATGTCTATTTCATCTCTCTTTCAAAATCAGGATTATATATATATATATATATATATATATATATATATATATATATATATATATATATACTGATGCAATTAGTGAGTTAACTTTTGATAACTTTGATGGTGAAAGATGAAAAGGTGTGGCCGTGATAACATTTTAGAACTTAAGCAGTTAAGGCAATGGCAGAAATATGGGCAGTGAAATAATTACAATTTGTAACATTCACCCAATTAATTATTTTACTAGAACAAAATTGTTGCAACTCCAAATTGTTGTTACATCCTTCAACATTCAAAATTGTATTATTGCAAAATGCTGCAACATCTTCCAACATTTAAGAAACTGTTGTTACATCATACAAACCCTTATATTTTTATTGTGAATTTCAAACAACTCTTTTGACAACGGTTTTGTAAATATGTCTGCAAAGTGATTTCAGGATGCAAAATTCTACAAATATTTCAATATTGTTTATCATCTCTCGAACAAAATGATACTTTGTATCAATATGATTACTCTTCTCATGGAAAACATGATTATGTGACATAGCAATGACTGATTTGTTATCACAGAAAATCTGAGTTGGTTCTTATTGTTCATGCAAAAACTCATTTATAATCCTTCTCATCCACACATTCATGTTGTTGTTGTCACTGCAACAAGAGAAGAAAAAGTCACAATGGGATGATTCTTTGATGCTCATGCTAATACTTCCAAAACTAAAC
>JASDQU010739628.1:137978-149719 GCA_032191745.1 Picea mariana
TAAAGTACATAATACTTCCAGCTAGTCTTTTATGTAGAGTTGGATCAACACATGACCCCTCATCATTTTTATTTAGTTTTGTGCTAGTTGCAATTGGTGTTACAACTGGTTTACATTTCACCATCCTAAACCTTCTCAATATGTCATTTTCATACTTAATTTGACAAATAAAAATGCCATCTTCAGATTTAATTCGATGGCAAGAAAATATTTCATCATCCCTAAATCGGTGATTTCAAAACAAGTTTTCATGACTATCTTAAACTCGTCTACTAAAATATTTCTGGTGCAAATCAAATCATCAACATACAAACAAAAAATCAAAATTTTACCTTCTTGGTTTACCTTTGTATATAGAGTTGGCTCATTGAGACTCCTATTGAATCCTTCACCATTCAAGTATTCATCAATCCCGATGTACCATACTCTAGGTTATTGTTTCAATCCATACAATGTTTTCTTTCACATGCATACCTTACCTTCTTTTCCATCAATCTCATATCATGGAAGTTGTTTCACATAAATCTCTTCTTCAAGAAATCCATTTAAAAATGTGGACATTACATCCATGTGATACACACACAATTTATCTTGACCAACAATGGATAACACCATTCTTACTCTATCAACCATGGCTATAGGTGCAAAAGTTTCATTATAATAAATACATGGTTGTTGAATGAACCCACGAGTTACAAGCCTTGCCTTGTGGGTATCAACTTCACCTTCAACATTTAACATGGTATTGTAAATCTATTTAACACCCATACAATTTTTATCTTTAGGAAAATCTACAAGTTCACAAGTGTTACTCCTTTATATGGAATCAATTTTCTTATTTATAGATTCTACCCAAACTTCCTCTTTAACAACTTTATCAAAATTTATAGAATCATATGCAATCAATGAAAAATTTGAAAGTTGATCTACTTCATCATTTTTCTCATACAATTGTCTTAAAATTCTAGTCTTCTAACCTCTAATTTTGTTTCTTAATGAAGCTAAAGTAGAATTTGATTCAACACTTACCTCTAATCCAGTTTCTTGATGTCCACCATATCCTCATGGCCCGCCATGTTCTTGATTTATGGGCATTCTTAGTTGTGATGGGATGACTCCTTGTGATTATCTTACAGGAGTTCTTGTTGTAGGTGTATTTTATTGTGGAATCAACTTTCCACCCTATACAACTTGGTCATCACCAACATCATCTCCATGAGAAAAACAAATCCCTTTGCAACAACTTATCAATGCTACCATCCCAAGCCTCTTCTTCCTTAAACTCAACATCTCATTGATAACATACTTCTTGGTAATGGGATTATAGAGTCTTGTTATACCTTTTTGTGCTTCAATTTTTCACTCCCAGATTCTATTTTCCCCACTTCTCTACTCCTTTTCTTTTCCCCTTTCTATACCTTCCCATTTTCCCATTTTCATTTATCCCTTTCTCTGTTACCATACTTGTTTATATTTCAGTTCGCGGGTTGTCGCATTTTCATTTCCATCCACTTATTCATGCACAAGTTCATTTCAACACAATTTTTTCTTCAAATTCCCTGGTATGCGAGCTCAAACGTTTACTCTCCTTTTTCTATGAGCCTCACTTTTCACTTCATCTTTAGTGATCTACGTTTCAACCATCACATAACCTTTAGCTTCATCGTGGGTACTGGATTTCAAAGTATCCCTTTTCTCGTGCACACGAGTCTGATAGACCTCCCCTCTATACTTCATTTATTTTAATTATCTCTACAACCACACGTTCATGGGATGGCAGGTTAGCGGGTTCATGAAAATTATATGTTGAAGTTCTTTCACACCTGTCCCCGCCATTACTTTGTGTTTCCCAATACCAATTAAGTATTATTTAAATGATAACAACTATTGTGTAGGCCCCAAAAATATTGTCATTAATGGCTAAAGGATTGAAGAATTTTTCATTAAATTCTCTTTCCATGGGATTAAACTATCATTGTCTTTCCGAAAAGGTTTATTTGAGACCATTATTCAGCTGAAGAAATATTTTTGTCAACTTAATGGAAGCATCAACTCTACAAGGGTTTTGTGGTGACACTCTGAATAATTTTGGTCACCAAGATCAAAACTTTTAATAGTCAAGAGTATATGGGTATTATTCCTCCCTTCCTACTTCACAAAAATATGAGAATGTAATTTGGACATCTGGAATTTCTCATGTTGTTTATGTTCCATAGGTTTTCGATTGTAAGGAAATATTTGCATGGTGTGTGGACAAGTACGTACCGAATTAGAGAATCATACAACTCCAAGGACATTCTCAAATTTCTCTTTCATCTCAAGTCTTCCGCAAGATGTTAAAGTTGCCAGAGATGACTCTTACTTTCAAAGGTGAAGCTTGAAGAAAATTATTGAAGAAACATAATAATTGGCTTTACCTCCAACCTGAGTATTTAGAGAATCCTACATCTGTCCCAACAGATATAACTAGAATTCAGGGTGAATCTCTAAAGAATCCCTGTCAAGAAATTACATGGTTGTTCACTAGTGTAAGAGGTCAAAAGAACATTGCTTCTATATCTCGAATGATTTTATATATTCTATATTTTATAGTCCAAGAAAATATTATTTTTTATTGGGGAAATCTCATTTATATTGAAATTGTTTCCCAATTGTCACATTAAAAGAAAGACAAAAAAATATTGTGGCCTCTTATTTAATGTTTGTTATGGTGCACTCTTTCCAATTCCCAAATTTTAATATCAGTAAAAGGGTAAATTGTGAAGAAGACCTCATTACCTTTTGGTATCATGAATATGGAGGCATAAAACCCCTCTATTTTTCTATGAAGTGTATAATGAAAAACAAATCTCGTACATTTGGGTTAACCATCTAGTATATGAAGCATTGGAATAAGGGTACAAGGAAAATTGAAAAATGGGATATGCAGTCAACTCTCGATATAGGATTAGAGACTGGGGTTAGGGACCAGGAGATGATTAAGGCTATTCAGTTAAAGAACACATTTTTTGGTTTTTCTGTGGTGGTTTTTTTTCTCGATGGGAATTTTATGTGAAGGAAGTGGAGAAAATAGATGATAAACATGGAGACCCTAGCTTACGTGGAAAATGACCATCTAGACACTAGGGAGATGTGGATGTTGAAATGTGAAGGCCTAGGGGATCTACCGAATAATAAGGGGGAAATTGTCTTGATGCCTCATAAGCACACAAAGGATGCAAAGGAGGCTTTACTCTCGTCGGGTAAGTCGTCTCTCTTTCAGTATCCTTTGAATGAAGAATTTTTTTTGGTAGATTTCTTCAAAAAATGGCCTTCAGAAATGAGAGTACCAGAAGTAGGAATTCTACCTTCTCTTAGTCCTAAAAGGGCCTCAAATCTATACTGGTTCAACCAAACCGAGGAACATTTTCTAATATCATCGCCCTCTTCCTCCCAAGCGAGATGTGGGTCCTCTAATAATCTCTATGGAATGGAAGACTTGTCAAAAATGGTAGCGTAATAGAGGAGCACATATGAGCTCCTCATACAAATCCCAGGGGAACAAGAGTATTTTCTAAAAAACTCCACAACCAAAGGCTTCATCTCAACATTCCTAGAAGCAGAAGAGCATTGAGGTTTCAGTTGGAAAAAGAAGGTCAGAGATCCCACATAGGAGGCCTCCAAATCTCTCGGCTATGCTGATGGTTCAGAACGCAGTGGACATAGGAGGAATATAGGGGAAGGACACAAAATAAAGAGAAAAAATCTAAATTCTAAAGGGAACCTCAAGAGCCTGGTCCTTGGGAAATAAGTGGATTTAAGTCACGTCATCCATATGGAAAATCAAATGCTAGTAGGTAGAGAAAGTGGAAGAATTTTCACCCTTAAAAAAAAGTTTGAATGGATGCATCTTTCTTAGAAGGAAAAACTTGGCTATGTCCAAGAGATTGTTGAACTCAACAAGAACTTGTTTTCTTTTACTTTTGTGCAACCATAACATGCAAAGTGTGCGCTTGGAAAATCCTAGAGTGTAAATAACTCAAATTTAATTCTAAATACTTGGAGTCCTCATTTTGAGGCCAGAATAGAGAGACTAGATGAAATATCGGTTTGGATGCGATTATTGGTCGTTCCCCCCCATTTCTAGCCCTTGGAACAGTTCAAATTGATCGGGAATTTCTTGGGGTATTTTCTAGACGCAGACATGATCTTTGAAGAAAATAAACAAAGAAAAGTGGCAAGGGTGTTAGTGAGCTTAAATGTCATGGAAGGTTTAGGTGAAGAAGTCTACATGAGATGGGGAAGCCTTACCCACACCGAGAAACTGGATTATGAAAATGTCCCTTTCAGATGTAGGAGGTTCCACCAGTATTGAAATCTGATTAAAAATTGTAATCTTTCGTTAAGGACCAAAGGAAAGGGATATAAAAGAGACAAAGGTAATAAATTGTTTCAGGAGAAATAATTCATACATAGTCTTCCGATGAGGGAAGAAAGGTCTGAGTAGGTCAAAGACGGGAAAAAGAAAAAGAAAAATTTTGTATGTCGCTGCAAAGACAAGCTTCCTCAACTAATTCAAAATTCAAAAAAACAACAAAAGTCAAGAACCTGTGCATGCCCAAAACACGCTCAGATTTTGTACCAAACTCGGTCCTGGGTATTTCTTTATCCTCCTCTCCTCCCATTACTGTTTTAATAAACAACTTAAATTTATAAGGCAATGAGTTGTTGGAGGCTATAAAAAATGTGCCTCTTTCAAAAATTTCCTCTCAGATAGCTTCTAGACCCTTGGTTTCTTGAAATATTGAACCCTATATGAGTGACTTCCCAATTCCAAAGAGACTTGTAGCATTGAAGAGGATACCACTTCATCATCCTTAGTGACTTCATTGGGCCACTATTTCCTTAGATCCCAGAAAAAATCTTTCTCGAGAGGTTTAGCCAAAGAAGTGGTTAAGACACTAGATAAAAGTGGGCACAGAAGGAAATCATTATTTTCGAAGGCATAAAACAAAGCCAAGAGTGATCTTTTGGCTAGGAAACAACTCTCAATAGAATGGGCTCTTGAGCAAGGTCGAGAAACAATGGGGTGGGGGAGGATAGTATAGCAAAAAGATTGGATTGTTTCCTTATTGTTGATTCTTTATTGGAAAAATAGTTACAAATGAAGTAATGGATTAGATCTGAGGGAATTTCTTATCATTAGTCGATTTTATTTTATTTAAGACACGACATAAAAAAGCCGACAATCCCCTTTAAATTCAAAAATAATTTTCTAACAAATGACTCTTTCATTAACTTAGTGAAATAAAATTGGGTACCCTTTCTCCAGGAAAGAAACGAGTCAGAATCCTTCCACATTGTCAAAAATTTAAAAAGCATTAAAGAAAAAAAAAAAGTGGGCTTTTCAGAAAAGACAAAATGAAGACATGGACCTTAAAGAAATTGAGTTCCAACTACAAAGGATTTCTGAGGAAGAAGGGGGTGGTTATGCAACTACAGGAGCTAAGATCTCACTAATCATTTTGGAAGAAAGGAGAAATAAGCTACTCAAGGATAAGAAAGAAATGTGGAGGATGAAAAGATGAGCTACTTCACCGGCAAGTGGAGATGAGAAAACTAAGTTATTTCAAGATTTTACAAAAGGAAGGAAGTTTGTAAATACCATCTGGCACTTGAAGGAGTGGGATGGAAATCAGGAAAACACCTTTGAGGGAATGTCAAGACTAGGGAAAAAGCATTTTCAAGAAATTTTCAGAGGAGAGAACCAATATATAATAGAAGAATTGGTTTGTTTGGCTCAGCTCTTCCCTAGATTCATCAATGAAGAGGTCAATAGAATGTTGATGGAAAAAGTTACAGATGAAGAATTGAAATAAGTAATTCAAAGTTTCCAAAAAAGATAAAAGCTCAGGTCCAGATGGATGGACTATTGAGTTTTTGGGTTTTTATGACCTCTTGGGATAGAATTTAATCAAGATGGTAGAAGACATAAGAATCACAAGGAGAATGCCACTAAGATTAAATTATACCTTCATAGAATTAACCCCAAGAACTGACAATCCAGTTACTTTAGATGATTTATGACCAATCTCCCTCTGTAATTGCATCTACAAAATTGTTTCGAAAATTATAGAAAGAAGGGTGAAAATAATTATCTTTGATAGAATATTGAGTGAGTGGTTCGGATTTTTTGAAGGAAGACAAATCCATGAAGTTGTAGGGGTAGAAAAAGGACTACACAACATTAAATCCAAAAATCTGAAGGGCGCAGTGCTAAAAATTGATCTCTCCAAAGCCTACGACAAAGAAAGTTGGCTCTATATTCATCTACTACTAACACATTTCGGAATTGCAGTTCCCTTCATCAAGTGGATCATGAGTTGTCTTACAATAGTCTCCTTTGCAATGATAATCAATGGTTCTATCTTCGCCTTTTTCCATTCAAAAAGAGGCTTAAGATAGGGGTGCCCAGTTTCCCCTCTGATTTTTATTTTAGTCACTGAAGGACTCAACAGAGCAATCTCAGAAGCAAGAAGTTTAGGAACTTTATCCGGAATCAAAGTTTCACAAACCATACAAATTACACACCTAATTTTCATGGATGATGTGCTAATATTTAGTATGGGATCCATACAGGACGCAAAAATCCTGAAGGACATCCTAAGTCTTCTCTCAAAAGAAACAGGTATGGTAATAAATGAAGAGAAGTCATCACTCACAATAAATTTTCTAATGGAAGAAGAGCTTGGAGCCTTCATACAACATTTTCCTTTTGAGGAAAACAAATTAGAAGAAGGATTGAAATACATGGGTTTTTTCTTAAAAAAAAATCACTACACAAAAGAGGACTGGAAGTGGATTTTGAAGAAACTGAAAAAAATATTAATTTCTTGGAGTCGTAGATGGCTCTCTTGAGTCGGCAGACTACTACTAGTCAAATCGGTTTTGGAAGTCATTCCAATCTAATGGATGAATATCTCTTGGATCCCCAAAGGAGTTTTGGAAGCATCCAGAAAAATCACCTTCAGATTTCTTTGGAGTGGTAAGAAAGAAGCACATGTGACCCCCTAGTATTGTTGGGAGAGGATTGCAGTTCCAAAGCAACTTGGAGGATGGGGTTTGAAAAATATTTTTCTCTTCTCAAAATCTTTGGCGAAAAAAGGAGGTTGGTGCCTAATAAACTCTTCTAGTCTATGGACCAGGGTGGTGCTACAAAAATATATTGAAACGGATTTTTGGAGACATGGATTAGGAATCCTCAGAAATCCCTAAAAAGAGTTTCAGTTATCTGGAAGGAAATTTTCAACTCATTCCCAGTCATAGGGGATGGCCTATATTGGAAGATAGGGAATGGACAATTCGTCATATTGGGAGTAGATCCTTGGGATGGTTGTGAAGGAAAACACATACTTCTTGAAAAACTTATCTTCCTATTGAGAACCTGAGGTATTGATACTTTAAACAAACTTGTAGATCCATTCCTAACAACCATTTGGTCCCAAGGATGGAAATCATTAAATGAGTTAGGCTTAGAAGAAGAAGATGTTGCAGATATGGAAATGATTCAAAATTTATCTTTAAAACACTTGGTTAAGTTTTAAGCATGAGTTCATTTACCAATTAGGAATTGATTAAAGAAGAAGAAATTAATGAGATATTATAGCAGCCATAATAAGAAATGCAGATCAAAATGTAAGAACAAATAAAAACAAACCATAACAACAAAGTTGTTAACAAAGTTCAGCAAGATTGACTATGTCTCTCGGCCTTTGTATCAGTGGGTGAGGCTTTCTTATTTCTCTTCAATGCTTCAAAAGTACATCATAAAATGTCAAAAGGATTATAAACTAGTCTCTCTATGTTCTTCTTGAAATCAAGTATCCAACACACCTGACGACACTAAAAACGGTTGAGCGAAGCTCCCAGAATTGACCCACAAAGTTCCCCTCCTCAATGGCTTCCCTGCATAAAATGGCTTTGGATTTCAAATTACTCAGTATTTATCTTGTTCTGAACCTCCCTAATGCTGCTAAGAACCCTTGGTTTATATATATATGGAGTTTTTATCAATCTCTCAACTTTATTCCAAGATCAAGCCTCAAATTCAGTTGCAGATCTCTTAATAATGGATAAAATCGTCCAAAAATAGGCTAAAATAACCAAAAAACATAACATAATGTTAAAAAACCCACTTTCCCACCAAAATTGGGTGCAACCCCCTATTTCTGTGCTCCTGGTCGCATGGAGACTACCATATGGCCTTGGGCTGGGCTGGTGCACCAGTCTTTAGCGCCTGGTCTCCTAGCCCCCTAGTCACATGTATGGAAATGTGACCAAGTCCTTAGCTCTCATGCCCCAACTACTGCTTAGCCCCGGTTCGTAGCCCCCCTGGTCATGTGGGGTGTCATAAGGCCCTACACTAGGATCCACCGACCAGGGCTTAGCCTAAATTCCTCACCACTGTAAACTCTTATATATGTTTTTCCCAACCAATAACAAGGAACACCATTGTCCCATCCAGTTAGCCCAGTAGGTTAGTTTTTCGGTGCCTACGGAGGTCGGGAGTTTGAAACTTATGGGTAACTAATTTTCTTTACCCAACCAACATTGGCTAAATCCCGGGTGCTGCGTGGTCCCCTCTGATTGGCCCACGTATTGTCCTGTGATTCATCATTACCATACAGGCAACATTCACAGTCAACTACCATGTCACTGCCGTACATCCCAATCACTTATCCATTCAAATACCACATCAGCATCTGTACAACAAAGTCACCCTCCCACATTAACATCCATATAGCCCATTCACCCTGCCACATTAACATCGGTACAACCCAGTTACCCTGCCACATCATCTTTTGTACAACCCAGCTTTCATATGTACTACCACATGTCAGTGTGTGATTGGGCCACGTCATATTTAGAATGCCATGTGTCATTCATATAGTGCCACGTGTCAAATTTGTACTAGTGCCAACTCAACCCAAAAAATCCAAATTTGAGTTACACATGTCACCTCCTGGTGATGCCACATCAACATGATGACATCATAACGATGTCATGTTGATGTCACTTGTCGTACTGTTGACATCAAAAATTCGTCATGTTGACTTTGGCTAGTTTTAATTTGTGAATGTTTGGGAAATCAGTGAGAATACAATATATTTCACATACGGTGTCCATTTGTGAAAAATATTATATGGATGAAATCAGGGCAACGAGTCGGATGTAATGGTTTTGGCTTAGTATGATTCTGCGAGCATTGATTTTTAGGCCTTATTGGATCAAGTTAGATAAAAGTTAGATTGATATCCACTATCTATCAATGTATCGATCTTGGTATGTTTCATTATCACCCTTATGTGAAACAACTTGCATCTAGAATCATATCCATCACCACTTTTACCTGTCAAACCTATTGTTTTGATCTTAGTTTCATCACCTAAATCATATCCCAAGTCTGTTGTTCATGTTGTTGTTGCAACTATTTTCCTATGTTTCATTTCCTTCAACCACTTTGGTCTCTTCTCTAGGTAAAATTTCCAGCAATGGTCATCATCATGCCCTTCTTTCTTGCAATTCTTGTAAGAGATTTTCTCTTCCTTTCTTACCACTGAATTTTCTTTCTTCCCACTCCCCTTTCTTTTTTCCTCTTTCCTTGAAGATGATTCCCCTGATACACCAACTCATGTTTTCCCTACTTCATTGTATGTTTTTTGAATGATGCAGGAGAATCGCCTTCAAAGTCAAAGAAGCAAGCGTGGAGGTAGGGATATGACATCTCAGCATGACAAAATTTCAAATCAACATTTAAGTCAAAAACATAACAAGTTGTTGAGATATTTTGTAAACAACATTTTTAAATATAACTTGTTTGTAAAGTCTTGCGTGACTATAAGGAGTTGAATATAGAGAGTGTCAACTCTTATCTGGTAATAATTGATAGTTATTGTAACAGGACAAGGTAGGTAACCGCTAGAAATTGATAGGATAGGTTGCACATAGGATAGAGAAGAGATCGAGGAGCCACTCAGATCGACTGTTGTTTTATTGTATAGAAGAGGGTACAAGAGAGTAGCAGACAGAACAAGAGACAGGAGGAGTTTTCTTAGAGTATAAGATAGAAAAAGAAGAAAGATGCAATGAAGAAATGTAATACTATGTAATTTATTCCATGAATGAATAGAGTAGAAAAAATTGTTCCAATTCCTTGGACAATGTTCATTTTGAGGTGTGATTGAATGAAAGGTGTATTTTGTCTGTGTTTTAGTTCATTTCTCTTATATATGATTGTTCATGGTTGATCATATGAATTTGTGACAAAATGGATAAGGTCCAATTGTTTTGCTTCTAAGAACTTGTATTCCAGGAGTGCATATCATATGCAAGGAGTGTGTCGACAAAGTTTTTAATTGACTCAAAATAATTCAGAAGGAACGTCGGGAACTTAGTGTCAGTGTTTCATGGAAACTTGCACATGATATCTAGCTAAAGAAACTACAAACAAAGCTTATCAAGAAAGGAAGAGAGATTCAATATGGAAGAATGAGAAAATATATTCACACTACTCCAATGAGCTAATGATTGATACATAGATCATGATCAATATGATACAATGAATGAGTGTAATACACTCATATATAGGGAAAATCATTCCATAATTAAGAAAAGAAATCAAGCAGTTAGCTTTCCTTAGGAATGCATGCATGCATAATAGTGATGGTAAAAATAGAAAGCCTAAAATAGAACTAGTTAGTTAACTCCCACTGAACTAGTGTGTCGAAAATAGAAATTTTTCCAAAACCCCCCCTGAACATCACTATGGAGTAAAAAATGAGTCCCGACTACTAGGCCATTTTAGGTACTCATGTACAAAAAAACTAATGAAAACTGAATAAAAGTGAGGAAAGAGGGAAAACCACATGGGAACAAAACCCCAACTCAAAAGATAATGTATCAAAAGAAGAAAATGGCAGTTGCTAGGCAACTGTGTTCTTCACTGCAAGAGGATCCAACAAAGTCTAAAACTTCGGCTCACTGAAAGTCTTCGTGAAGATGTAGAAATCTTTATGGATCAGATGAAGTCCTTTGGCAACTTGTTGGGCCTTGTACCTCTTGATCCTATGGACCCATCTACACCTGAAAATATTCTTTTCTAGTGGACGTGGAACCAGATTTCAAGTCTGGTTCTGTAGGAGTGACTCATACTCCTTCTGCATGGCTACTTTCCATAATGGATTTAACACAACCCTATTATAGTTTTGGGGATTAGTAGATTGAACCATATAGAAATGCATGGGCATCGCAGGTTCTGAAGATGAAAGTACATGAGAATGCTCCTCATGCTAAGATCAAGTCATCCTTGAATCCAATGGATTTCCTGCAAGGTTGCTTGTTGCCTGAATTTTGGTATGTGCCTTATTGGGAATCTGTTGAAGCTTTGACACTAGATTCTTATCTAGTTGTACTACCTACTTATTTCCATGTATAGAATCTGAGTGTATGAAATCATCTCTAATGTCTGAAACTGATGGAAGAACAAGAGTATATGCATGTTACATTGGAGGTGCATGCAAAGTACTCTCCTTATGTATAAGTAGAATAGAGGAGTCATCTTCATAAAACTTAGTGAATTTATACAACCTTGACTTGTGATCCACCTCACCAATTGTAATGATGGAAGTTTCATGCATGTCAATTGCTGAAACATAATCCGATGTAAATTCAAACTTTTTACCGTTCTGAGTGATCTGATAAAC
>JASDQU010739628.1:151477-171153 GCA_032191745.1 Picea mariana
TTGGTGTTACAACTGGTTTACATTTCACCATCCTAAACCTTCTCAATATGTCATTTTCATACTTAATTTGACAAATAAAAATACCATCTTCAGATTTAATTCGATGGAAAGAAAATATTTCATCATCCCTAAATCGGTGATTTCAAAATTAGTTTTCATGACTATCTTAAACTCGTCTACTAAAAGATTTCTGGTGCAAATCAAATCATCAACATACAAACAAAAAATCAAAATTTTACCTTCTTGGTTTACCTTTGTATATAGAGTTGGCTCACTGAGACTCCTATTGAATCCTTCACCATTCAAGTATTCATCAATCCCGATGTAACATACTCTAGGTTATTGTTTCAATCCATACAATGCTTTCTTTCACATGCATACCTTACCTTCTTTTCCATCAATCTCATATCATGGAAGTTGTTTCACATAAACCTCTTCTTTAAGAAATCCATTTAAAAATGTGGACATTACATCCATGTGATACACACACAATTTATCTTGACCAACAATGGCTAACACCATTCTTACTCTATCAACCATGGCTATAGGTGCAAAAGTTTCATTATAATAAATACATGGTTGTTGAATGAACCCATGAGTTACAAGCCTTGCCTTGTGGGTATCAACTTCACCTTCAACATTTAACATGGTATTGTAAATCTATTTAACACCCATACAATTTTTATCTTTAGGAAAATCTACAAGTTCACAAGTGTTACTCCTTTATATGGAATCAATTTTCTTATTTATAGATTCTACCCAAACTTCTTCTTTAACAACTTTATCAAAATTTATAGAATCATATGCAATCAATGAAAAATTTGAAACTTGATCTACTTCATCATTTTTCTCATACAATTGTCTTAAAATTCTAGTCTTCTAACCTCTAATTTTGTTTCTTAATGAATCTAAAGTAGAATTTGATTCAACACTTACCTCTAATCCAGTTTCTTGATGTCCACCATATCCTCATGGTCCGCCATGTTCTTGATTTATGGGCATTCTTAGTTGTGATGGGATGACTCCTTGTGATTATCTTACAGGAGTTCTTGTTGTAGGTGTATGTTATTTTGGAATCAACTTTCCACCCTATACAACTTGGTCATCACCAACATCATCTCCATGAGAAAAACAACTGCCTTTGCAACAACTTATCAATGCTACCATCCCAAGCCTCTTCTTCCTTAAACTCAACATCTCATTGATAACATACTTCTTGGTAATGGGATTATAGAGTCTTGTTATACCTTTTTGTGCTTCGATTTTTCACTCCCACATTCTATTTTCCCCACTTCTCTACTCCTTTTCTTTTCCCCTTTCTATACCCTCCCATTTTCCCATTTTCATTTATCCCTTTCTCTATTACCATACTTATCCATATTTCAGTTCGCGGGTTGTCGCATTTTCATTTCCATCCACTTACCCATGCACAAGTTCATTTCAACACAAATTTTTCTTCAAATTCCCTGGTATGCGAGCTCAAACGTTTACTCTCCTTTTTCTGTGACCCTCACTTTTCACTTCATCTTTAGTGATCTGCATTTCAACCATCACATAACCTTTAGCTTCATCGTGGGTACTGGATTTCAAAGTATCCCTTTTCTCATGCACACGAGTCTGATAGACCTCCCCTCTATACTTCATTTATTTTAATTATTTCTACAACCACACGTTCACGGGATGGCAGGTTAGCGGGTTCATGAAAATTATATGTTGAAGTTCTTTCACACCTATCCCCGCCATTACTTTGTGTTTCCCAATGCCCATTAAGTATTATTTAAATGAAAACAACTATTGTGTAGGCCCCAAAAATATTGTCATTAATGGCTAAAGGATTGAGGAATTTTTCATTAAATTCTCTTTCCATGGGATTAAACTATCATTGTCTTTCCGAAAAGGTTTATTTGAGACCATTATTCAACTGAAGAAATAGTTTTGTCAACTTAATGGAAGCATCAACTCTACAAGAGTTTTGTGGTGACACTCTGAATAATTTTGGCCACCAAGATCAAAACTTTTAATAGTCAAGAGTATATGGGTATTATTCCTCCCCTCCTACTTCACAAAAATATGAGAATGTAATTTGGACATCTGGAATTTCTCATGTTGTTTATGTTCCATAGTTTTTCGATTGTAAGGAAATATTTGCATGGTGTGTGGACAAGTACGTACCGAATCAAAGAATCATACAACTCCAAGGACATTCTCAAATTTCTCTTTCATCTCAAGTCTTCCGCAAGATGTTAAAGTTTCCAGAGTTGACTCTTACCTTCAAAGGTGAATCTTGGAAAAAATTATTGAAGAAACATAATAATTGGCTTTACCTCCAACCTGAGTATTTGGAGAATCCTACATATATCCCAACAGATATAACTAGAATTCAGGTTGAATCTCTAAAGAATCCCTGTCAAGAAATTGCATGGTTGTTCACTAGAGTAAGAGGTCAAAAGAACATTGCTTCTGTATCTTGAATGATTTTATATATTCTATATTTTATAGTCCAAGAAAATGTTATTTTTTATTGGGGAAATCTCATTTATATTGAAATTGCTTCCCAATTGTCACATTAAAAGAAAGACAAAAAATTATTGTGGCCTCTTATTTAATGTTTGTTATGGTGCACTCTTTCCAATTCCCAAATTTGAATATCAGTAAAAGGGTAAATTGTGAAGAAGACCTCATTACCTTTTGGTATCACGAATTATGGAGGCATAAAACCCCTCTATTTTTCTATGAAGTGTATAATGAAAAACAAATCTCGTACATTTGGGTTAACCATCTAGTATATGAAGCGTTGGAATAAGGGTACAAGGAAAATTGAAAAATGGGATTTTCAGTCAACTCTCGATATAGGATTAGAGACTGGGGTTAGGGACCGGGAGATGATTAAGGCTATTTAGTTAAAGACCACATTTTTTGGTTTTTCTGTGGTGTTTTTTTTGCTTGATGGGAGTTTTATGTGAAGGAAGTGGAGAAAATAGATGATAAACATGGAGACCCTTGCTTACGTGGAAAATGACCATCTAGACACTAGGGAGATGTGGATGTTGAAATGTGGATGCCTAGGGGATCTACCGACTAAGAAGGGGGAAATTGTCTTGATGCCTCAGAAGCACACAAAGGATGCAAAGGAGGCTTTACTCTCGTTGGGTAAGTCGTCTCTCTTTCAGTCTCCTTTGAATGAAGAAGTTTTTTTGGTAGATTTTTTCAAAAAATGGCCTTCAGAAATGAGACTACCAGAAGTAGGAATTCTACCTTCTCTTAGTCCTCAAAGGGCCTCAAATCTATACTGGTTCAACCAAACCGAGGAAGATTTTCTAATATCATTGCCCTCTTCCTCCCAAGTGAGATGTGGGTCCTCTGAAAATATCTATGGAATGGAAGACTTCTCAAAAATGGTAGCGTAATAGAGGAGCACATATGAGCTCCTCATACAAATCCCGGGGGAACAAGATTATTTTCTAAAAAACTCCACAACCAAAGGCTTCATCTCAACATTCCTAGAAGAAGAAGAGCATTGAGGTTTCAGTTGGAAAAGCAAGATCAGAGATCCCACATAGGAGGCCTCCAAATCTCTTGGCTATGCCGATGGTTCAGAATGCAGTGGACATAGGAGGAATATAGGGGAAGGACACAAAATAAAGAGAAAAAATCTAAATTCTAAAGGGAACCTCAAGAGCCTGGTCCTTGGGAAAGAAGTGGATTTAAGTCACGTCATCCATATGGAAAATAAAATTCTAGTAGGTAGAGCAAGTGGAAGATTTTTCACCCTTAAAAAAAAGTTTGAATGGATGCATCTTTCTTGGAAGGAAAAACTTGGCTATGTCCAAGAGATTGTTGAACTCAACAAGAACTTGTTTTCTTCTACTTTTGTGCAACCATAACATGCAAAGTGTGCACTTGGAAAATCCTAGAGTGTAAATAACTCAAATTTAATTCTAAATACTTGGAGTCCTCATTTTGAGGCCAGAATAGAGAGACTAGATGAAATATCAGTTTGGATGCGATTATTGGTCATTCCCATCCATTTCTAGCCCTTGGAATAGTTCAAGTTGATCGGGAATTTCTTGGGGTATTTTCTAGATGTAGACATGACCTTTGAAGAAAATAAACAAAGAAAAGTGGGAGGGGTGTTAGTGAGCTTAAATGTCATGGAAGGTTTAGGTGAAGAAGTCGACATGAGATGGGGAATCCTTACCCACAAAGAGAAACTAGATTATGAAAATATCCCTTTTAGATGTAGGAGGTTCCACCAGTATTGAAATCTGATTAAAACTTGTAATCTTTCGTTAAGGACCAGAGGAAAGGGATATAAAAGAGACAAAGGTAATAAATTGTTTCAGGAGGAAATAATTCATACATAGTCTTCTGATGAGGGAAGAAAGGTCTGAGCAGGTCAAAGATGGGAAAAAGAAAAAGAAAAAGTTGGTATGGTGCTGCAAAGACAATCTTTCTCAACTGATTCAGAATTCAAAAAAACAACAAAAGTCGAGAACCTGTGCATGCCCAAAACACACTCAGATTTTGTACCAAACTCGGTCCTGGGTATTTCTTTATCCTCCTCTCCTCCCATTACTCTTTTAATAAAAAACTTAAATTTAGAAGGTAATGAGTTGTTGGAGGCTATAAAAAATGTGCCTCTTTCAAAAATTTCCTCTTAGACAGCTTCTAGACCTTTGGTTTCTTGAAATATTGAACCCTAGATGAGTGACCTCCCAATTCCAAAGAGACTTGTAGCATTGAAGAGGATACCACTTCGTCATCCTTAGTGACTTCATTGGGCCACTATTTCCTTAGATCCCAGAAAAAATCTTTCTCGAGAGGTTTAGCCAAAGAAGTGGTTAAGATACTAGATAAAAGTAGGCACAGAAGGAAATCATTATTTTCGAAGGCATAAAACAAAGCCAAGAGTGATATTTTGGCTAGGAAACAACTCTCAATAGAATGGGTGCTTGAGCAAGGTCGAGAAACAATGGGGTGGGGGAGGATAGTATAGAAAAAAGATTGGATTGTTTCCTGATTGTTGATTCTTTATTGGAAAAATAGTTACAAATGAAGTAATGGATTAGATCTGGGGGAATTTCTTATCATTATCCAATTTTATTTGATTTAAGACATGGCCTAAAAAAGCCGACAATCCCCTTTAAATTCAAAAAGAATTGTCTAACAAATGACTCTTTCATTAACTTAGTGAAATAAAATTGGGTACCCTTTCTCCAGGAAAGAAACGAGTCGGAAGCCTTCCACATTGTCAAAAATTTATAAAGCATTAAAGAAAAAAAAAAAAAGTGGGCTTTTCAGAAAAGACAAAATGAAGACATGGAGCTTAAAGAAATTCAGTCCCAACTACAAAGGATTTCTAAGGAAGAAGGGGGCAGTTATGCAACTGCAGGAGCTAAGATCTCACTAATCATTTTGGAAGAAAGGAGAAATAAGCTACTCAAGGATAAGAACGAAATGTGGAGGATGAAAAGATGAGCTACTTCACCGGCAAGTGGAGATGAGAAAACAAAGTTATTTCAAGATTTTACAAAAGGAAGGAAGTTTGTAAATACCATCTGGCACTTGAAGGAGTGGGATGGAAATCAGGAAAACACCTTTGAGGGAATGTCAAGACTAGGGAAAAAGCATTTTCAAGAACTTTTCAGAGGAGAGAACCAATATATAATAGAAGAATTGGTTTGTTTGGCTTAGCTCTTCCCTAGATTCATCAATGAAGAGGTCAATAGAATGTTGATGGAAAAAGTTACAGATGAAGAATTGAAAGAAGTAATTCGAAGTTTCGAAAAAGATAAAAGCTCAGGTCCAGATGGATGGACTATTGAGTTTTTGGGTTTTTATGACCTCTTGGGATATAATTTAATCAAGATGGTAGAGGACATAAGAATCACAGGGAGAATGCCACTAAGATTAAATTATACCTTCATAGAATTAACCCCAAGAACTGACAATCCAGTTACTTTAGATGATTTATGACCAATCTCCCTTTGTAATTGCATCTACAAAATTGTTTCGAAAATTATAGAAAGAAGGGTGAAAATAATTATCTTTGACAGAATATTGAGTGAGTGGTTCGGATTTTTTGAAGGAAGACAAATCCATGAAGTTGTAGGGGTAGAAAAAGGACTACACAACATTAAATCCAAAAATCTGAAGGGCGCAGTGCTAAAAATTGATCACTCCAAAGCCTACGACAAAGAAAGTTGGCTCTATATGCATCTACTACTAACACATTTTGGAATTGCAGATCCCTTCATCAAGTGGATCATGAGTTGTCTTACAATAGTCTCCTTTGCAATGATAATTAATGGTTATGTCTTCGCCTTTTTCCATTCAAAAAGAGGCTTAAGATAGGAGTGCCCAATTAACCCTCTGATTTTTATTTTAGTCACTGAAGGACTCAACGGAGCAATCTCAGAAGCAAGAAGTTTAGGAACTTTATCCGGAATCAAAGTTTCACAAACCATACAAATTACACACCTAATTTTCATGGATGATGTGCTAATATTTAGTATGGGATCCATATAGGACGCAAAAATCCTGAAGGACATCCTAAGTCTTCTCTCAAAAGCAACAGGTATGGTAATAAATGAAGAGAAGTCATCACTCACAATAAATTTTCTAATGGAAGAAGAGCTTGGAGCCTTCATACAGCATTTTCCTTTTGAGGAAAACAAATTAGAAGAAGGATTGAAATACATGGGTTTTTTCTTAAAACAAAATGACTACACGAAAGAGGACTGGAAGTGGATTTTGAAGAAACTGAAAAAAATATTTATTTCTTGGAGTCATAGATGGCTCTCTTGAGTCGGCAGACTAGTACTAGTCAAATCAGTTTTGGAAGTCATTCCAGTCTACTGGATGAATATCTCTTGGATCCCCAAAGGAATTTTGGAAGCATCCAGAAAAATCACCTTCAGATTTCTTTGGAGTGGTAAGAAAGAAGCACATGTGACCCCCTAGTATCATTGGGAGAGGATTGCAGTTCCAAAGGAACTTGGAGGATGGGGTTTGAAAAATATTTTTCTCTTCTCAAAAGCTTTGGCGAAAAAAGGAGGTTGGTTCCTAATAAACTCTTCTAGTCTATGGACCAGGGTGGTGCTACAAAAATATATTAAATAAGATTTTTGGAGACATGGATTAGGAATCCTCAGAAATTCCTGAAACGAGTTTCGGTTATTTGGAAGGAAATTGTCAACTCGTTCCCAATCATAGGGGATTGCCTATATTGGAAGATGGGGAATGGACAGTGGGTCATATTGGGAGTAGATCCTTGGGATGGTTGTGAAGGAAAACACATACTTATTGAAAAACTTATCTTCCTATTGAGAACCTGAGGTATTCGTACTTTAAACAAACTTGTAGATCCATTCCTAACAACCATTTGGTCCCAAGGATGGAAATCATTAAATGAGTTAGGCTTAGAAGAAGAAGTTGTTGCAGATATGGAAATGATTCAAAATTTATCTTTAAAACACTTGATTAAGTTTTAAGCATGAGTTCATTTACCAATTAGGAATTGATTAAAGAAGAAGAAATTAATGAGATATTATAGTATCCATAATAAGAAATGCAGATCAGAATGTAAGAACAAAGAAAAACAAACCATAACAACAAAGTTGTTAACAGAGTTCAGCAAGATTGCCTATGTCTCTCGGCCTTTGTATCAGTGGGTGAGGCTTTCTTATTTCTCTTGAATGCTTCAAAAGTACATCATAACGTGTCAAAAGGATTATATACTAGTCTCTCTATGTTCTTCTTGACATCAAGTATCCAACACACCTGACGACACTAAAAACGGTTGAGCGAAGCTCCCGGAATTGACCCACAAAGTTCCCCTCCTCAATGGCTTCCCTGCAGAAAATGGCTTTGGATTTCAAATTACTCAGTATTTATCTTGTTCTAAACCTCCCTAATGCTGCTAAGAACCCTTGGTTTATATATATATGGAGTTTGTATCAGTCTCTCAACTTTATTCCAAGATCAGGCCTCAAATTCAGTTGCAGATCCCTTAATAATGGATAAAATCCTCCAAAAATAGGCTGAAATAACCAAAACACATAACATAATGTTAAAAAACCCACTTTCCCACCAAAATTGGGTGCAACCCCCTATTCCCGTGCTCCTAGTCACATGGAGACTACCATATGGCCTTGGGCTGGGCTAGTGCACCATTCTTTAGCGCCTGGTCTCCTAGCCCCCTAGTCACATGTATGGAAATGCGACCAAGTCCTTAGCTCTCATTCCCCAACTACTACTTAGCCCCAGTTCGTAGCCCCCATGGTCATGTGGGGTGTCATAAGGCCCTACACTAGCATCCACCAACCAGGGCTTAGCCTAAATTCCTCACCACTATAAACTCTTATATATGTTTTTCCCAACCAATAACAAGGAACACCATTGTCCCATCTAGTTAGCCCAGTAGGTTAGTTTTTCGGTGCCCGCGGAGGTCGGGAGTTCGAAACTTGTGGGTAACTAATTTTCTTTACCCAACCAACATTGGCTAAATCCCGGGTGATGCGTGGTCCCCTCTGATTGGCCCACGTATCGTCCTGTGATTCATCATTACCATACAGGCAACACGCACAGTCAACTACCATGTCACTGTCGTACATCCCAATCACTTATCCATTCAAATACCACATCAGCATCCATACAACCTAGTCACCCTCCCACATCAACATCCATATAGCCCATTCACCCTGCCACATTAAGATCGGTACAACCCAGTTACCCTGCCACATCATCTTTTGTACAACCCAGCTTTCATATGTACTACCACATGTCAGCGTGTCATTGGGCCACGTCATATTTAGAATGCCATGTGTCATTCGTATAGTGCCACGTGTCAAATTTGTACTAGTGCCAACTCAACCCAAAAAATCCAAATTTGAGTTACACGTGTCACCTCCTGGTGATGCCACGTCAACATGATGACATCACAACAATGTCATGTTGATGTCACTTGTCGTACTGTTGACATCAAAAATTCGTCATGTTGACTTTGGCTAGTTTTAATTTGTGCATGTTTGGGAAATCAGTGAGAATACAATATATTTCACATACGGTGTCCATTTGTGAAAAATATTATATGGATGAAATCAGGGCGGCGAGTCGGATGTAATGGTGTTGGCTTAGTATGATTCTACGAACTTTGATTTTTAGGCCTTATTGGATCAAGTTAGATAAAAGTTAGATTGATATCCACTATCTATCAATGTATCGATCTTGGTATGTTTCATTATCACCCTTATGTGAAACAACTTGCATCTAGAATCATATCCATCACCACTTTTACCTATCAAACCTATTGTTTTGATCTCAGTTTCATCACCTAAATCATATCCCAAGTCTATTGTTCATGTTGTTGTTGCAACTGTTTTCCTATGTTTCATTTCCTTCAACCACTTTGGTCTCTTCTCTAGGTAAAATTTCTAGCAATGGTCATCATCGTGCCCTTCTTTCTTGCAATTCTTGCAAGAGAGTTTCTCTTCCTTTCTTATCGCTGAATTTTCTTTCTTCCCACTCCCCTTTCTTTTTTCCTCTTTCCTTGAAGATGATTCCCCTGATACACCAACTCATGTTTTCCCTACCTCATTGTATGTTTTTTGAATGATGTAGGAGAATCGCCTTCAAAGTCAAAGAAGCAAGCGTGGAGGTAGGGATATGACATCTCAGCATGACAAAATTTCAAATCAACATTTAAGTCAACAACATAACGAGTTGTTGAGATATTTTGTAAACAACATTTTTAAATATAACTTGTTTGTAAAGTCTTGCATGACTGTAAGGAGTTGCATATAGAGAGTGTCAACTCTTATCTGGTAGTAATTGATAGTTATTGTAATAGGACAAGGTAGGTAACCGCTAGAAATTGATAGGATAGGTTGCAGATAGGATAGAGAAGAGATCGAGGAGCCACTCCTTAGATAGACTGTTGTTTTATTGTATAGAAGAGGGTACAAGAGAGTAGCAGACAGAACAAGACATAGGAGGAGTTTTCTTAGAGTAGAAGATAGAAAAAGAAGAAATATGCAATGAAGAAATGTAATACTATGTAATTTATTCCATGAATGAATAGAGTAGAAAAAATTGTTCCAATTCCTTGGACAATGTTCATTTTGAGGTGTGATTGAATGAAAGGTGTATTATGTCTGTGTTTTAGTTCATTTCACTTATATATGATTGTTCATGGTTGATCATATGAATCTGTGACAAAATGGATAAGGTCCAATTGTTTTGCTTCTAAGAACTCGTATTCCAGGAGTGCATATCATATGCAAGGAGTGTGTCGACAAATTCCTTAATTGACTCAAAATAATTCAGAAGGAACTTCGGGAACTTACTGTCAGTGTTTCATGGAAACTTGCACATGAGATCTAGATAAAGCAACTACAAACAAAGCTTATCAAGAAAGGAAGAGAGATTCAATATGGAAAAATGAGAAAATATATTCACACTACTCCAATGAGCTGATGATTGATACATAGATCATGATCAATATGATACAATGAATGAGTGTAATACACTCATATATAGGGAAAAACATTCCATAATTAAGAAAAGAAAACAAGGAGTTAGCTTTCCTTAGGAATTCATGCATGCATGCATAATAGTGATGGTAAAAATAGAAAGCCTAAAATAGAACTAGTTAGTTAACTCCCACTGAACTAGTGTGTCGAAAATAGAAATTTTTCTAACACCCCCCTTGAACATCACTATGGAGTAAAAAATGAGTCCCAGCTACTAGGCCATTTTAGGTACTCATGTACAAAAAAACTAATAAAAACTGAATAAAAGTGAGGAAAGAGGGAAAACCACATGGGAACGAAACCCCCCCTCAAAAGATAATGTATCAAAAGAAGAAAATGGTAGTTGTTAGGCAACTATGTTCTTCACTGCAAGAGGATCCAACAAAGTCTGAAACTTCGGCTCACTGAAAGTCTTCGTGAAGATGTAGAAATCTTTATGGATCAGATGAAGTCCTTTAGCAACCTGTTGGGCCTTGTACCTCTTGATCCTATGGACCCATCTACACCTGAAAATATTCTTTTCTAGTGGACGTGGAACCAGATTCCAAGTCTGGTTCTGTAGGAGTGACTCATACTCCTTCTGCATGGCTACTTGCCATAATGGATTTAACACAACCCTATTATTGTTTTGGGGATCAGTATATTGAACCATATAGAAATGCATGGGCATCGCAGGTTCTGAATATGAAAGTACATGAGAATGCTCCTCATGCTAAGATCGAGTCATCCTTGAATCCAATGGATTTCCTGCAAGGTTGCTTGTTGCCTGAATTTTGGTCTGTGCCTTATTGGGAATCTGTTGAAGCTTTGACACTAGCTTCTTATCTAGTTGTACTACCTACTTATTTCCATGTATAGAATCTGAGTGTATGAAATCATCTCTAATGTCTGAAACTGATGGAAGAACAAGAGTATATGCATGTTACACTAGAGGTGCATGCAAAGTACTCTCCTTATGTATAATTAGAATAGAGGAGTCATCTTCATAAAACTTAGTGAATTTATACAACCTTGACTTGTGATCCACCTCACCAATTGTAATGATGGAAGTTTCATGCATGTCAATTGCTGAAACATAATCCGATGTAAATTCAAACTTTTTACCGTTCTGAGTGATCTGATAAACTGAGAGCAGATTCATAGAAATATTTGGAACATGTAAGACATTCTCAAAACTGCCATTGTGGAGTTCCACTCTCCCTTATTGTGCTACTGCTACTAGAGTATCATTCCCCATGAGAATAGGCGATCTTGAGCATGGACTTAAGGAAGAGAAAACTTCCTCTTTCATTGCCATATGATTGGATGCACCAAAATATATAATCCATGATTCAGATGAGGAATTAATTACAACTAGAGAATGGTGATTACCTTTCTTAGACGCATGGTCTTCTTCCTTATTCTTCTTGTCTCCTTCAAGAATGAAGTCTCCAAGGTTATTCCTTTGAAGTACCTATTTCATAAGATCGATCTGCTTCTTCATGATTCAATTTATTGGAATATGTGCATTGATTTCCCTTATTCTTATTGGCTTTGGAATTTGAAGAATATTTGGAACCTGAAGAATCCTTGAAGGGTTTGGAATATCCCTCCTTTCAATCTAGATGTAATAACTCCTTTCATTTCTGCTTCGATTTTCAATTGCATGACTCTTTTCCATCATGCACGGTGAGTGCGTGTGCTTTGGGATCTTTCATGAGGCCCATGTGTATGTGTTTTGTCTTGTATTATGTAAGAGACTCAATGAACTAAGCCAACGTAGGAATTTTCCACTTTGTTCCAAAAAGACATCTGCCATAATGGAAATTGGAGACATATACAGCGTATTCTGGTCCTAGCTTGGACAAGATTGTTAGAATAAGTTGTTTCTTTTGTGTAGACTTATCAATACCACATTCACCCAAGATTAATAGAAAAGATTTAAATTTAGTAAGAAAATATTGTATATTATCAAAACTTTTAGGGTCTAAGGTATTCAACTCCACCTCAAGCATATGACCTTGTATCTCATCCTTCTTTCCAAAGAGTCCTTCCAGGGTGGTCCAGATCTCATTTCAAGTCTTTCATGCAGCAATATGAAATCATAAATCAATGGATATTAACTCAAGAATTATCCTTGGGGCCTCATCCTTACGGTTCATCCATCCATCTCATCTTCTCAATCAGTAATGTAGGTTCTGTTTTTGTCACGATCATCAAATTATATAGTCCTTTTCTTTAGAGTTGGAATGTTGTCTTGGCCTTCGAATCAAAATAATTGTATGGTGTGAGTATTACCACTAATTTTGATTGTATAATAGTTGTCATATCCATCTCTCCCACTGTTTCTAATAACCACTAAAAATTTACTCTTAATCTGCAAGTGAAAAATTAAGAAATCACGACAGAAAGGGCACTTTAAGCAAAAATTTGTATTAGTTTCAAGAGATTATCTTGCAACTTAATTTCTAAGAAAACTTTGAGGAATATCGCCAAATGGTTGAAACACCACTTCCAAAATGAGCCTATTTACTTTCCTCACGGGTTGTTTCCTCAAAACCTTAATATTTTTCAGAGCAATCACTGTAGAAAGGTACGGCCACAAATTCATATCAGTTTTAGGAGGCTATCTTGTGGCTTAATTTCAAAGAAAATGGTGAAGAATCTCGCCAAACGGTTGAAACCCAACTTCCAAAATGGGTCGATTTACTCTCAACGCAGGTTGTTTCCTCAAACACATAATATTTTGGGAGGAATAAATGTTAAAAGGTACGACCACGGATTTAGCTCACCAAAAACTCGATTTTCCTTATTCTTTGGCTTGTCTAGCTTGCTCCAAGCAGCATAGCTCTCATACCATGTCAGTGTTTCATGGAAACCTACATAGGAGATCTAGATAAAGAAAGTACAAACAAAGATTATCAAGAAAGGAAGAGAGATTCAATATGGAAGAATGAGAAAATACATTCACACTACTCCATTGAGTTGATATTGATACATAGATCATGAACAATATGATACAATGAATGAGTGGAATACACTCATATATAGGGAAAAACATTACATAATTAAGAAAATAAATCAAGCAGTTAGATTTCCTTAGGAGTGCATGTATGCATAATAGTGATGGTAAAAATAGAAAGTCTAAAATAGAACAAGTTAGTTAACTCCCATTGAACTAGTGTTTCAAAAATAGAAATTTATCCAACACTTAGACCAAGTGCAAGGAGTGCATAGAGTCAAGGAGTGACTAAGTGTTGAAGAAACATAACAGAGAAGTGAAAGGAGTGGGAAGAGTTTATTTCAAAGAAATCCTTCGATCTAAGTTTGATGAGATCCCAGAAATGCAAGGAGTGCATGGGTGATCAAAATAATCGAGGGGATCAAGATCATAAGGAATAGCAAGGAGAAATCTTCAAAGGGAGTGAAGATCTGAAGATTTCATGAATTATTGGTCAAGATTCGTCCAAGAGGGAGAGGGATCATTCCAGATCGTTGGCTTTGGGTAAAGTACACGGGATTTAAGTCTTTGTGTGCATACAAAAGAGAATAACTGTCAAAGTCTCGAAGAGGTTAGGGAATGCTCATCATCAAGAGGGACAGGTGGTGTAATATCTGTAAATCCACAATGAAAGCACTTCAGAAGTTTCGTAGACAAGGAGAAGGAAAAATCGTCCAATCATCAAAGAGCTGAAGTAGATCCTAATCGTTGGTCACCAGGAGGTACGTGTCAACAGATCGAAGACTTCGAGTGAAAATGCTCAGAAAATGATTGTCCAGGAATTGAAACTCCCGAAGCCCGAAGAGATGAAGCGATTCACAACAATCAATCCGAGGGAGAAATGAAATGATAGATCGTCGACTTTGGGTGAAAACACTCTGGGAGGAAGAGAGTGTGCATGTGTCGAACTTCCCAAAGCCTGAATAGATGAAGTGAATTGTAGCTATCAAATTTAGAAGGACACGCGACAGAGATCCATGGACTTTGAGTGAAAACACTCCGAGAGAAAGTGAGTGTGCAGGAGTTGGAACTTCTAAAGCCGAAAGATCTGAAGTGAAACATAGTCATCAATCTATGAGTTACATGCGTCGGCAAATCATTGAAATTGGGTGAAAATACTTCAGGAGGAAGTAAGAATGGAGAGGTTGAAATTCCCAAAGCCTGAAGGGCTGAAATCAATCGTAGTCATAGATTTGAAAGGAGGGCACGCATTGATAGATCATGGAGATATGGGATTTCATGCAAGAGGAGGTAGAGGGTCATTGACTGATAGTTGACCAAGGAAGAAAAGAGGACATATCTCATCTATCAATCAAGAGGCAATTCTCGAGATCATAGGATCGACGATCATGCTTAATAGTGGTGGTCGAAAGTGATCATGTTTTAAAAATCTTAGAGCGGGCTCTAATCAAAACCATGATATTTCCTAAGGGATACATGGCAATTGATAGTGAATTGAGGGGATAAAATAAGTGTGGTGTCAAACCACTCTTGTCTATCTCTCAATCATGTGCTTACATGAGGACATAGTCCGAGGTCACATGCAAGAAGGGGCTAATGGAAAATGATTTGGTGCCTGAACTTTGATATTTTAGGAGCACAAAGGAAGTGGTTTTGGGTGTCATAGAACCTACACCAAAATATTGAAAGGGCATGTGTTTAATCACAAGTGATACCATTAAGGTTTCAGAGAGCTGATTTTTCTCGGAGAATCAAAAATCCTTGACCAGGAGGTCGTGCAGCCCAAAGGGAGAGTAGGGGGTTTTCATCATTGAAGGTAAACCCCATCAAGATTAGTAGGTCCAAACATAAATATAGTGTTACAAATATGTGCAGGTAAACCTCTTATATACTTTCTAAGAGTTTCTTGGGTATGTAATGGAATGTTTAACATTAATTCCATATTAAGAAACTCATCTGTGTATTCTTCAACAATTTGTCCTTTTCTTAGCTTAAGAATTTTCCATTCAATTAAATCCTTCTCTTTATAACCCAGAGGATAAAATTTCTTTCTAAGTGAAAAAAAAAATCTTTCCATGTAGAAATACATTACCAATTTGTTGTGTTCCATTTTGAAACTTACTCTGCCACCAGATGAGTGATGTTTCTGCAAGATGAAGCAATGCCAACTTGATTTGAGTTACCCCATCCTTGATTTGTTGCACACTGCAATAAACTTCCAATTTTCTAACCAAGTTATCAAGCCTCCCAGCATTGACTTCAGCATCATAAATGGGAAATTCAAATTTCACATCAAGATTAAGTAAATGCATATCATGTTTATGTTAATGGTAATAGTTTCTTGCAGTGGATTTGGAACTTGTACTTGAAGAAAAATAAGTTGATGGAGAAGACGGAGGTGAAGGAGGAGATTTAGGAGGATCCTCTCCTTTCATTTTGTCTTTTTTTTTAATATTTCTCTTGGAAATCCATCTTTCGTTCCAAGTAATCATCATATAAGACCTTTATCATCTCAATCATGGCGAGTATAGTCTTTTTCAACTATATATCATTCTGATCCATGCCTTCTTCCGACGCCATCTCCTCACTTTGATAAGTCCTCTTTCTTGGCCTAATCTTAGTATCCCCTTCTACAAGATCACTTTCACCATGACTCATCTTTTCCCTAGTAATCATGCAAACTCATAAAACCATCCATCAACCTGCTCTGATACCACTTCATCTGAAATTGATCTTTAAAAGACTTGGTTAAGTTTTAAACATGAGTTCATTTACCAATTAGGAATTGATGAAAGAAGAAGAAATTAATGAGATATTATAGAAACCATAATAAGAAATTCATATCAAAATGTGATCACAAAGAACAACAAAGTTGTTAACGGAGTTCGACAAGATTTCCTATGTCTTCGGGCGTTTGTTTCAGTCGATGAGGCTTTCTTATTTTTATGAAATGCTTAAAACATAAATCACAAAAGTGTCAAAAGGATTATAAAATAGTGTGGTTGTGTTCAGATAAAAATCAAGAATCCAACACAACTGATGGCACTGAAAACAGTTGAGCGAAGCTCCCAGAAATGGCTCACAAAGTTCCCCTCGTTAATGGATTCCCTGCACAAAAATGGATTTGGATTTAAAATTCCTCAGCATTGATCATGTTATGAACATCCCTAATGCTTCTAAGAACCCTTCGTTTATATATATTTGGAGTTGGTATCAATCTCCCGACTTCCTCCCAAGATCTGGCCTCAAATCAGGATCCATATCCCTCAATAATGACTAAAATCCTCCAAAAAGAGGATGAAATAACCAAAAAAACATAACATAATGTTAAAAAACCCACTTTCCAGCCAAAATTGGGCGCAAACCGTTATTCCCGGGATCCTAGTCACATGGATACTTCCATATGGCCTTGGGCGGGGTTGGCGCGCTGGTCTTTAGCCCCTAGTCTCTTGCCCCCCTAGTTGCATGTATGCTCATGTGGCCAATTCCTTAGCTCTCGCACCCCAAATATTTCTTAGCCCCGGTTCATAGCCCCCATGGTTGCATGGGGTGCCATATGGCCCTATGATATCCCCCACCGACTGAGGCTTAGCCCAAATTCCTCACCACCCCAAACTCTTATATATGTTTTTCCAAACCAATAACAAGGAACAGACAGTGTAAACTCAATGTACAATTAGCGCAAAGCCATCCTGCAGAGTGAGATGCCACATTAGCTACGATGTCACCTCCATACAACCTAGTCACCTATCCAATCAGGTGTCACATCAGCATTTGTACATCCTAGTCACCCTGCCACAACAACATCTGTACAACCTAGTCACCCTTCCATGTTATCTTATGTACAACCCCGTCACTCTACCACATCAGCTTCCCTACATAATAGATGTCATTCATACTACCATGTGTCATCCTATCATTGGACGATGTCATGTACGGACTATCATGTGTCATTCGTATACTGCCACGTATCAAATCCGTACAGGTGCTAACTCAACCTGAAAATGTCAAATTCAAGTGACACATGTCACCTTCTGGTGATGCCACATCAGCATGATAACATCATGTTGATTTCACCTGTCGTATTGCTAATGTCAGCAGTACAACATGTTGATTTTGACTAGTTTGACGTTTTGCATATTTGGTAAATCGATCAAAATGTGATATATTTTGAATACGACATCCATTTGCGAAAATAATTATATGGCCAAAATCAGTGCGAAAAGACGAACACAATGGCGTTGGTTTCGTTTGATTTTGAGAAATTTTATTTTTAGGCCTTCCTCGATCCATTTTGGATCAGGAAAGGTATATAACAAGCCTAAAAATATCACAGACCAGAATCGGGGATTATGAGGATGAACTTATATGGCACCTAGCTACTTCAAGAATCTATATGCCCAACGATGGTTGTATCAAATTAAATTTAGATTTGGTGCAAAGAGATCCAGTCTCGTGGTGGAAAAAAAATTGGAAGGTGGTATGCTCAGCAAAATCAAGACTTTTCATGTTGAATGTCTTAACAAATAAGGTGTCGACTTGGGATATACTTCAAAAAATAAATAATTATAGCCATGGATGTTGCTCCCTTTGTAAATCAGAAGGAGAATCAACACTGCATATCTTTTTGGAATGTTGATTCATCAAAGAGGTATTGATTGAAGTGTCAAGACTTTTGAAACATCGTTGCAGTTGGAACGACCTTTCTTTGGAACAAACCTGGCAGGACTGGTGGTCGGACAAAGAAAATAATGGTTTTAGAGCTCTACCACTTTTGATAATCTGGGGATTTTGGATAGCTCGAAATACACTCATTTTTAATGAAGTATCTTTGGCTCCAGAAATCACAACAATTAAAGGTATTTCCCTTTTCTCTTCATACTCTCCTACTGTTGAGAGAGTTAAGATTACAAATTTTTTGGAGGAATAAATTGATAAATCAAAACCTTGGGATTTTTTTGATGGAGCTTCCCAAAACAATAGATGAGATGGAGGAGGGATTTTATATTTCTCAGGCTCCCACTATTTTACACTGTCTATTTTCCTAGGGATGGGAACAAACAATTACGCATAATTGATGAGCCTTAAAACTACTCATTGCCTTTACCTTTGAAAAGAACTATAAAACACTTACTATTTTGGGAGATTCAATGAATTTAATTAAATGGATTAATGGCACACAAAGATGTTCAAAAACTAGGCTTGCTAATATAGTGGAAGACATCAATTTCTTACAAAACTATTTTGATTCTCTCACTTGCTGACATGTTTACAAGGAAAGAAACAAAGAAGCGAACAAGAGGTTGAAAGAAGGCACAAAATGAGCATTCGACCAGTGGAAAGTAACTGAGTACCTAAATGATCATATTCAGGAACACCTACAACACTCTTTTATGAACATAATGGACAACATATTCTATATGTAAGAAGCTTCTTTGATGAAGCATATTTTGTATAATCCAAACAGATTTTATATCACAACGGCCTTTACAGGAAGGAAATCTCTATGCTACACCAATAGAAAATCTACAGACAAAACAATTTGTTGGAGTTACTTCACACACACCTAGGATTTATTTTTCCTAAGGTTTTTATTTGTTTATTAGTCATTATCTAGTCTTGTATATTTTAGGAGAGAATATTCCACTTCGAGAATATTCTCTTCCAGTTCACACTTTAGTTTGACTAGTTGAGTTGAGTTTAGATGTTGCATTGGGATCATCACCATGCAACATTTGGATCATCACCATGCTAATTCGACCTTACCTTGGTATCATCACCAAAGTGGCACATTAGCCTTGATTCCTTAAGTTAACTCCTCAATATTTTATGTTCATTCAGTTAACTGAAGACTAGTCGACTAGTTAACTCAACTAGGTGGCAGTTCACTCCCGTAATTGCCTGAGGGACTAGAATAGGTGGCAGTTCACTCTCGTAACTGTTGGTGTGTGTCTAGATCACTCTAGACTACCACTATGGTGACTTGGTTCACCTCAAGTCGAACTCATTGAGTTATACAGAGTATATCATATGTAAATTATTCATCATTCACTACGATTAATGAGAATTCTTTCCATTCTTTCTCTCCTTCTTCTTCTTTTCCAATTCTCTCTGCAAATGTGTGTATCATTGTTTAGCTAGATATATTTTGTGCAGGTCAACACATTTACATGGTATCAGAGCCAACATAATGCTAATAAAAG
>JASDQU010739628.1:171203-195407 GCA_032191745.1 Picea mariana
AAATTGGAGACATATACAACGTATTCTGGTCCTATCTTGGACAAGATTGTTAGAATAAGTTGTTTCTTTTGTGTAGAATTATCAATACCAAATTCACCCAAGATTAATAGAAAAGATTTAAATTTAGTAAGAAAAATATTGTATATTATCAAAACTTTTAGGGTCTAAGGTATTCAACTCCACCTCAAGCATATGACCTTGTATCTCATCCTTCTTTCCAAAGAGTTCTTCCAGGGTGGTCCAGATCTCGTTTTGAGTCTTTCATGCAGTAATATGAAATCATAAATCAATGGATATTAACTCAAGATTTATCCTTGGGGCCTCATCCTTACGGTTCATCCATATCATCTTCTCAATCACTAATGTAGGTTCTGTTTTTGTCACCATCGTCAAATTATATAGTCCTTTTCTTTAGAGTTGGAATGTTGCCTTGGCCTTCGAATCAAAATAATTGTATGGTGTGAGTATTACCACCAATTTTGACTGTATAATAGTTGTCATATCCATCTCTCCCACTATTTCTAATAACCACTAAAAATTTACTCTCAATCTACACATGAAAAATTAAGAAATCACAACAGAAAGGGCACTTTAAGCAAAAATTTGTATTAGTTTCAAGAGATTATCTTGCAACTTAATTTCTGAGCAAACTTTGAGGAATATCGCCAAATGGTTGAAAGACCACTTCCAAAATGAGCCTATTTACTTTACTCACGGGTCGTTTCCTCAAAACCTTAAAATTTTTCAAAGCAATCACTGTAGAAAGGTACGACCACAAATTCATATCAGTTTCAGGAGGCTATCTTGCGGCTTAATTTCAGAGCAAATGGTGAAGAATCTCACCAAACAGTTGAAAGCCAACTTCCAAAATGGGTTGATTTACTCTCAACGTAGGTTGTTTCCTCAAACACATAATATTTTGGGAGGAATAAATGTTAAAAGGTACGACCATGGATTTAGCTCACCAAAAACTCGATTTTCCTTATTCTTTGGCTTGTCTAGCTTGCTCCAAGCAGCATAGCTCTGATACCATGTCATTGTTTCATGGAAACCTGCATAGGAGATCTAGATAAAGAAATTACAAACAAATATTATCAAGAAAGGAAGAGAGATTCAATATGGAAGAATGAGAAAATACATTCACACTACTCCATTGAGTTGATATTGATACATAGATCATGAACAATATGATACAATGAATGAGTGGAATACACTCATATATAGGGAAAAACATTACATAATTAAGAAAACAAATCAAGCAGTTAGATTTCCTTAGGAGTGCATGTATGCATAATAGTGATGGTAAAAATAGAAAGTCTAAAATAGAACAAGTCAGTTAACTCCCATTGAACTAGTGTTTCAAAAATAGAAATTTATCCAACACTTAGACCAAGTGCAAGGAGTTCATAGAGTCAAGGAGTGACTAACTATTGAAGAACCATAACAGAGAAGTGAAAGGAGTGGGAAGATTTTATTTCAAAGGAATCCTTTAATCTAAGTTTGATGAGATCCCAGAAATGCAAGGAGTGCGTGGGTGATCAAAATAATCAAGGGGATCAAGCTCATAAGGAATAGCGAGGAGAAATCTTCAGAGGGAGTGAAGATCTGAAGACTTCATGAATTATTGGTCAAGATCCATCCAAGAGGGAGAGGGATCATTCCAGATCATTGGTTTTGGGTAAATTACACAGGATTTAAGACTTTGTGTGCATACAGGAGGGAAGAACTGTCAAAGTCTCGAAGAGGTTAGGGACCACTCATCATCAAGAGGGACAGGTGGTGTAATATATGTAACTCCACAATGAAAGCACTTCAGAAGTTTCGTAGACAAGGAGAAGGAAAAATCGCCGAATCATCGAAGAGTTGAAGTAGATCCTAATCGTTGGTCACCAGGAGGTACGTGTCAACAGATCGGAGACTTCGAGTGAAAATGCTCAGAAAACGATTGTCCGGGAATTGAAACTCCCGAAGCTCGAAGATATGAAGTGATTCACAACCATCAATCTGAGGGAGAAACGAAATGATAGATCGTTGACTTCGGGTGAAAACACTCTGGGAGGAAGAGAGTGTGCATGTGTCGAACTTCCCAAATCTCGAATAGACGAAGTGAATCATAGTTGTCAAATTTAGAAGGACACGTGACAGAGATCCATGGACTTTGAGTGAAAACACTCCGAGAGAAAGTGAGTGTACAGGAGTTGGAACTTCTGAAGCCCAAAGATCTGAAGTGAAACATAGTCATCAATCTATGAGTTACATGCGTCGGCAAATCATTGAAATTGGGTGAAAATACTTCAGGAGGAAGCAAGAATGGAGAGGTTGAAATTCCCAAAGCCCGAAGGGCCGAAATCAATCGTATTCATAGATTTGAAAGGAGGGTGCTCATTGATAGATCATGGAGATATGGGAGTTCATGAAAGAGGAGTTAGAGGGTCGTTGACTGATAGTTGACCAAGGAAGAAAAGAGAACAGATCTCATCCGTCGATCAAGAGGCAATTCTCGATATCATAGGATCGACGATCATGCTTAATAGTGGTGGTTGAAAGTGATCATTTTTTAAAAATCTTAGAGCGGGCTCCAATCGAAACCATGATATTTCCTAAGGGATACATGGTAGTTGATAGTGAATTGAGGGGATAAAATAAGTGTGGTGTCAAACCACTCTTGTCTATCTCTCAATCATGTGCTTACATGAGGACATAGTCCGAGGTCACATGCAAGAAGGGGCTAATGGAAAATGATTTGGTGCCTGAACTTTGATATTTTAGGAGCACAAAGGAAGTGGTTTTGGGTGTCATAGAACCTACACCAAAATATTGAAAGGGCCTGTGTTTAATCACAAGTGATACCATTAAGGTTTCAGAGAGCCGATTTTTCTCGGAGAATCGAAAATCCTTGACCAGGAGGTCATGCAGCCCCAAGGGAGAGTAGGGGGTTTTCATCATTGAAGGTAAACCCCATCAAGATTAGTAGGTCCAAACATAAATACAGTGTTACAAATATGTGTAGGTAAACCTCTTATATACTTCATAAGAGTTTCTTGGGTATGTAATGGAATGTTTAACATTAATTCCATCTTAAGAAACTCATATGTGTATTCTTCAACAATTTGTCCTTTTTTTAGCTTAAGACTTTTCCATTCAATTAAAGCCTTCTGTTTATAACCCAGAGGATAAAATTTCTTTCTAAGTGAAAAAAAAAATCTTTCCATGTAGAAATACATTACCAACTTGTTGTGTTCCATTTTGAAACTTACTCTGCCACCAGATGAGTGATTTTTCTGCAAGATGAAGCAATGCCAACTTGATTTGAGTTACCCCATCCTTGATTTGTTGCACACTGCAATAAACTTCCAATTTTCTAACCAAGTTATCAAGCCTCCCAGCATTGACTTCACCATCATAAATGGGAAATTCAAATCTCACATCAAGATTAAGTAAATGCATATCATGTTTGTGTTAATGGTAATAGTTTCTTGCAGTGGATTTGGAACTTGTACTTGAAGAAGAATAAGTTGATGGAGAAGAAGGAGGTGAAGGAGGAGATTTAGGAGGATCCTCTCCTTTCATTTTGTCTTTTTTTGAATATTTCTCTTGGAAATTCATCTTTCGTTCCAAGTAATCATCATATAAGACCTTTACCATCTCAAACATGGCGAGTACAGTCTTTTTCAACTATATATCATTATGATCCATGCCTTCTTCCGACGCCATCTCCTCACTTTGATAAGTCCTCTTTCTTGACCCAATATTAGTATCCCCTTCTACAATATCACTTTCACCATGACTCATCTTTTCCCTAGTAATCATGCAAACTCAAAAAACCATCCATCAACCTGCTCTGATACCACTTCATCTAAAATTGATCTTTAAAAGACTTGGTTAAGTTTTAAACATGAGTTCATTTACCAATTAGGAATTGATGAAATAAGAAGAAATTAATGAGATATTATAGAAACCATAATAAGAAATGCATATCAAAATGTAATCACAAAGAACAACAAAGTTGTTAATAGAGTTCGACAAGATTTCCTATGTCTTTGGGCGTTTGTTTAAGTCGGTGAGGCTTTATTATTTTTATGAAATGCTTCAAACATAAATCACAAAAGTGTCAAAAGGATTATAAAATAGTGTGGTTGTGTTCGGATAAAAATCAAGAATCCAACACAACTGATGGCACTGAAAACAGTTAAGCGAAGCTTCCGGAAATGGCTCACAAAGTTCCCCTCGTTCATGGATTCCCTGCAAAAAAATGGATCTGGATTTAAAATTCCTCAGCATTGATCATGTTCTGAACATCCCTAATGCTGCTAAGAACCCTTGGTTTATATATATTTGGAGTTGGTATCAATCTCCCAACTTCCTCCCAAGATCTGGCCTCAAATTGGGATCCATATCCCTCAATAATGACTAAAATCCTCCAAAAAGAGGATGAAATAACCAAAAAAACATAACATAATGTTAAAAAACCCAGTTTCCAGCCAAAATTGGGTGCAAATCGTTATTCCCTGGATCCTGGTCACATGGATAATTCCATATGGCCTTGGGCGGGGTTGGCGCGCTAGTTTTTATCCCCTAGTCTCTGGCCCCCCTAGTTGCATGTATGCTCATGTGGCCAATTCCTTAGCTCTCGCACCCAAAATATTTCTTAGCCCCAGTTCATAGCCCCCATGGTTGCATGGGGTGCCATATGGCCCTATGATAGCCCCCACCGACTGAGGCTTAGCCCAAATTCCTCACCACCGCAAACTCTTATATATGTTTTACCAAACCAATAACAAGGAACAGACAATGTAAACTCAATGTACAATTAGCGCAAAGCCATCATGCAGAGTGAGATGCCACATTAGCTACGATGTCACCTCCATACAACCCAGTCACCTATCCAATTAGGTGTCACATCAACATTTATACAGCCTAGTCACCCTGCCACATCAGCATCTGTACAACCTAGTCACCCTTCCATGTTAACTTCTGTACAACCCAGTCACTCTACAACATCAGCTTCCCTACATAACAGATGTCGTTCATACTACCATGTGTCATCCTGTCATTGGGCCATGTCATGTACAGACTGTCATGTGTCATTCGTATACTGCCATGTATCAAATCTGTACAGGTGCCAACTCAACTTGAAAATGTCAAATTCAAGTGACACGTGTCACCTTCTGGTGATGCCACATCAGCATGATAACATCATGTTGATTTCACCTATCGTATTTTTAATGTCAATAGTACAACCTGTTGATTTTGACTAGTTTGACGTTTTGCATATTTGGTAAATCGATCAAAATGTGATATATTTTGCATACGACATCCATTTGCAAAAATAATTATATGGCCAAAATCAGCGTGAAAAGACGAACACAATGGCTTTGGTTTCGTTTGATTTTGAGAAATTTTATTTTTAGGCCTTACTCGATCCATTTTGGATCAAGAAAGGTATATAACAAGCCTAAAAATATCACAAACCAGAATCGGGGATTATGAGGATGAACTTATATGGCACCTAGCTACTTCAAGAATCTATATGCCCAACGATGGTTGTATCAAATTAAATTTAGATTTGGTGCAAAGAGATCCAATCTCATGGTGGAAAAAAAATTGGAAGGTGGTATGCTCGGCAAAATCAAGACTTTTCATGTTGAATGTCTTAACAAATAAGGTGTCGACTTGGGATATACTTCAAAAAATAAATAATTATAGCCATGGATGGTGCTCCCTTTGTAAATCAGAAGGAGAATCAACACTGCATATCTTTTTGGAATGTTGATTCATCAAAGAGGTATTGATTGAAGTGTCAAGACTTTTGAAACATCGTTGCAGTTGGAACGACCTTTCTTTGGAACAAACCTGGCAAAACTAGTGGTCGGACAAAGAAAATAATGGTTTTAGAGCTCTACCACTTTTGATAATCTGGGGATTTTGGATAGCTCGAAATACACTCATTTTTAATGAAGTATCCTTGGCTCTATAAATCACAACAATTAAAGGTATTTCCCTTTTCTCTTCATACTCTCCTACTGTTGAGAGAGTTAAGATTAAAATTTTTTTGGAGGAATAAATTGATAAATCAAAACCTCAGGGTTTTTTTGATGGAGCTTCCCAAACCAATAGATGAGATAGAGGAGGGATTTTATATTTCTCAGACTCCCACTATTTTACACTGTCTATTTTCCTAGGGATGGGAACAAACAATTATGCATAATTGATGAGCCTCAAAACTACTCATTTCCTTTACCTTTGAAAAGAACTGTAAAACACATACTATTTTGGGAGATTCAATGAATTTAATTAAATGGATTAATGACACACAAAGATGTTCAAAAACTAGACTTTCTAATATAGTGGAAGACATCAATTTCTTACCAAACTATTTTGATTCTCTCACTTGCCGACATGTTTACAAGGAAAGAAACAAATAAGCGAACAAGAGGTTGAAAGAAGGCACAAAATCAGCATTCGACCAGTGGAAAGTAACTGAGTTCCTAAATGATCATATTCAGGAACACCTACAACACTCTTTTATGAACATAATAGACAACATATTCTATATGTAAGAAGCTTCTTTGATGAAGCATATTTTGTATAATCCAAATAGATTTTATATCACAACGACCTTTACATGAAGGAAATCTCTATGCTACACTAATAGAAAATCTACAGACAAAACAATTTGTTGGAGTTACTTCACACACATATAGGATTTATTTTTCCTGAGGTTTTTATTTGTTTATTAGTCATTATCTAGTCTCATATATTTTAGGAGAGAATATTCCACTTCGAGAATATTCTCTTTCAGTTCACACTTTAGTTTGACTAGTTGAGTTGAGTTTAGATGTTTCATTAGGATCATCACCATGAAACATTAGGATCATCACCATGCTAATTCGACCTTACCTTGGTATCATCACCAAAGTGGCACATTAGCCTTAATTCCTTAAGTTAACTCCTCAATATTTTATGTTCAGTTAGTTAACTGAAGACTAGTTGACTAGTTAACTCAACTAGGTGGCAGTTCACTCCCGTAATTGCCTGAGAGACTAGAATAGGTGGCAGTTCACTCCCATAACTATTGGTGTGTGTCTAGATCACTCTAGACTACCACTATGGTGACTTGGTTCACCTCAAGTCGAACTCATTGAGTTATACAGAGTATATCATGTGTAAATTATTCATCATTCACTACGATTAATGAGAATTCTTTCCATTCTTTCTCTCCTTCTTCTTATTTTCCAATTCTCTCTGCAAATGTGTGTATCATTATTTAGATAGATATATTTTGTGCAGGTCAACACATTTACATGGTATCAGAGCCAACAGAGTGCTAAGAAAATCTACACCAAAATTTTTGGCAGGTACCGAAGATTGAAGACAGTGGAAAGATGGAATTCCAAAAAGAATTCATTCTTACACCTTACAACTATTTTGCATGGAAGGAAAAAATAGCCATACATATCCAATCCAGAGGGTTGTATAGGTTAACCATGAATACAAATACAGAACCGACATCAGCCATAGAAAAATCCAAGTACTTAAATCACATGGATGAGGCACTCGAAACAATTTGCAGTCTTATTTCTCCCGATATCCTTTNTTCATATATCTTCCTGTAAGACTCCCAATGAAGCCTGGACCATCTTGGAAGGGCTCTTTGGAAAACAAGATGAGATGAGGGGACACATGCTGGAGGTGGATTTTCTCACATTGGATCCAAAAATCTTCGAGAATATCCAAGATTTCTTTACAAAATTCAAGGATTTACTGTCGCAACTCAAAGCTTGCGGCGTTGATAAATCGAAGGAGGAGAAACAAATGGTTCTCACCATTCTCTCCAAGCCTGGACCTGAATTCTCTATATTTTATCCACATTCCATACTGTCAAATTTGCCTCTAGATCCACCTGGAAGATGCCTTCTCTTGAGGACTTTATCAAATCCCTGACACAAGAGCAAACCAAGATCATCAACATGGGTGCAATCAAAGGCCAAGGGCCGCATGCACTCATTGTGCATGGAAGCATCCACAAATATCAGAAATCTAAAGATAAATATAAGAGGAAATGTCATGCACATACGAAGAAGGAAGGGTACACAAAACCATTCACCGATGCCTCCGGATCCAAAGGAGAAAAGGGAAGAAAAGGAGAGAAATGCACATACTGTCACAAAGGATTCCATTCGGAATCTGCATGCATGCAAAAAAAAATAGATCTAATCTCTCAGATACTTCAGCAAAACAACCTTGGAAATCACATCCCCGAGGGTGCAAAGAAGAAGAATCCAAAAGATCTGAATTCCAAGAAAGGCAATTCTAGCCATGCCTTGATTGTAATCAACTCCTCTCCCGATGCTTGGATTGTAGATTAAGGAGCATCACATCACATGGCTGCCTCAGAAGCAACCTATTATTCTTTGGATGCATGCAAAGGTCCTCCTATTCTGATGGGGGACAACTCTTCTCTCAAAGTCACCAACAAAGGAAGGATTGAACTCACCAACAGAAGCTTCGAGAATGTGTTGCATGTTCCCAAGCTTTCTGTCAACCTTCTCTCTATGTATCAAATGAAAAATTCCAGCATTGGAAAGAGAGTCATATTCACACCAAATTCCATGGACATCTACTACATGCAAACCAACTCCAAGGTTGCTACTAGTGAGGTAAATCATCAGTCTAGATTGTATACATTTTCTGAATTCATTGAACCTGATTTTGCTTTAGTGCTTACTCATGCTGATGAAAGTTGCAGGACATGGCACAAAAGTTTTGGACATTTGAATTTCAGATACATGCAACATCTTAGCAAGCATAGATTAGTTGATGGTCTACCAGACATCCATTTCTCCAAGGGAGTATGTGAGGGATGTGTTCTCGGAAAACACCCTCAAGAGAAATTCGACAAAGGAAAGTCTCAATGAGCTTCCATACCTTTAGATCTGATCCACGGTGACCTCATGGGTCCTTTTTTGCATCCATCGATCAGAAAAGTGAGGTTTTTTCTCATTTTTTTTGATGATTTCTCACATTTTACTTGGATCTACTTTCTCAAAAAAAAATCTGAGGTCTTTCAACACCTCAAAGATTTCAAAGCTTTGGTTGAAACACTGTCCGAAAAGAAGATCAAAGTCCTCCGAAATGATAACGGGGGAGATTATGTGAATCATGATATTCATAACCTTTTCCACGAGGTAGGGATTCTGTTGCAACATACAGTTCCCTACACTCCACAACAAAACGGAGTAGCCGAGCGGAAAAACAGATCTCTAAAAGAGATGGAATCTTGCATGTTGCATGCAAAGTCACTACCACATAGACTATGGACCAAAGCACTTAACTATGCAACATACATCCAAAACAAATCTCCTCATAGATCTGTCAAGGATAAGACCCCCTACGAGGCTTAGAGTAGCCTCAAACCGAAAGTGGCCCACTTTTGCATTTTTGGTTCACGTGCATGAGCCTGGATTCCCTCTGAAAAGAGGAAGGCACTTGATCCACAGAGCACTGAGTGAATTTTTGTTGGATACCCTGACGGTGTGACGGGATATCGGCTTATTGATCTTTCCTCAGACTGACTCATCATTGAGCGTAGTGTCCAATTCAAGGAAAGTGTCTCGCATGTACCTCAACAATCGCATGCAGACACCTTCACTCTTCCACCTGTCCAAGATGATAATCATGCACATACTGGCTCTTCTTCAGATGAGAGTTCTAATTCAGAGGACTCAGATGATTCAGATTTAGATTCAGTACAGTTAGATGCATAGTCAGAGCATCCAGATGCAGTTGCAGAGCCAGAGCAGAGGCCCAAGTGGGCACAAACTACTCTTCAGGATGCAGGCGATCTTGTTGGTGATCCAATCGATACTAGGAGGACTCAATCTGATTTTGAGGAGCCTCCTATTGCACTCACTGCCACTGAACCATTGCCTTCTAGGCATCTTTTCTTGGTTCAGTCTTCAGATCCACAGTCTTATGGTGAGGCTGCTGGAAATCCCTTTTGGGAATCCGCCATGCAGGAGGAGTACAAATCCCTCCTCGAGAATTAGACTTGGGATCTGGTTCCCTTTCCTTTTGGGATGAAACTTGTCAGATGCAGATGGGTCTATGGGACTAAGAGCACAACAGATGGATAGATCAGTAGATACAAAGCCAGGCTTGTCACCAAAGGCTTTTAACAGGTTCATGGTATTCACTATGATGAGACCTTCACTCCAGTAATGAATATGGATTCCATTCGATCGGCCCTTGCCATTGCGGCAGCCAAGGGATGGGAATTCCATCAGATGGATGTGAAGAATGCATTTCTTCACAGTGATCTCTCTAAGGAGATCTACATGGAGCAGCCCCAAGGATTTATGCAAGACTGATCTTTGGTCTATCGACTAAAGAAGTCACTTTATGGCCTCAAGAAGGATCTGAGGGCATGGTATGCCAAGATGGACTCCTACATGTTGTCACGGAACTTTGTACGTTGTAAATCAGGCCCTGATCTATACATTCTCAGGATGAGTGATTCACTTCTACTTTTAGTTCTGTATGTCGATGATTTGTTGATCATCGGTTGCTCGACTTCAACGATAGTTGTAGTCAAGAGGATTCTTCATGAACTATTTTTGATGATGGGCATGGGTCCGCTTCACTTCTTCCTTAGACTTGAGATCAGTCAAGATGCATCAGGAATCAAACTGTCTCAAGCCAAGTATGCATGAAATCTCCTTGAGAGATTTCCCATGATAGAATGCAAGTCTGCTTTGACTCCTTTCCTATCAAGAGTCAAACTTGAGGATGGCAGGGAGACTCCATTGGTTGACAGCACACTGTACAGATAGCTAGTGGGGAGGTTGTTGTATCTCACACACTCCAGACTAGACCTCTCATATGTAGTTGGCGCAGTTTCCAGGTTCATGCAGGAGCCACATGAGCTACATTGGAAAGATGCAAAGAGTATCCTTCGATATGTACAGGGCACCATAACATTTAGGATTCATTATGCAGCAGACTCTACATTAGATCTCATTGGGTTTACTGATTTCGATTGGGTTGGCAATAACATTGATTGCAAGTCCACATCTGGTTACTCTCTCAGTCTTGGTTCTGGGCCTATTTTTTGGTCGAGAAAGAAGCAAGCTTCCATTGCTCTAACTTCATCCGAGGCAGAGTATATAGGGGTAGTTAACATAACTATTCAGGCTATGTGGCTACAACATTTTCTCAGTGAGTTGAGCATTCAGTTTCATCAGTCGATCATCATCTAGTGTGACAACCAGAGCACTCTGAAGTTCTATAGAGATCCATTTCATAGGCAGCGGTCGAAGCACATCAATATCCACATGAACTACATCCAGGACTTAGTACATGAGGGGATCATCGACTTACGGTTATGTCCTTCAGCAGAACAAATGACCGACATTTTCACCAAGACCTTCACTAATCAAAAATTCCATTCTCTGTGAGGTCATCTTGGAGTGAAGGACACAGTTGCCCAGCAATTGTAGTTCTTATTTTTACATACATTGTACCTTGAGGGGGGGGTTTCCCATGAGGTTTTCCCTCTTTCCTCACTTTATTTCCAGTGCATCTTTTGTACTTGGGTACCTAACATGTCCTCATTGCCGGGACCCAATCTTTATTTTCACCATAGTGATGTTCAGGGGGGATGTTGGAGTTACTTCACACACACCTAGGATTTTTTTTTCCTAAGGTTTTTATTTGTTTATTAGTCAATATACAGTCTCGTATATTTTAGGAGAGAATATTCGACTTGGAGAATATTCTCTTTCAGTTCACACTTTAGTTTGACTTGTTGAGTTGAGTTTAGATGTTGCATTGGGATCATCACCATGCAACATTGGGATCATCACCATGATAATTCAACCTTACCTTGTATCATCACAGAAATGGTGCATTATCCTTGATTCTTTAAGTTAACTCCTCAATAATTTATGTTCAGTCAGTTAACTGAAGACTAGTTGACTAGTTAACTCAACTAGGTGGCAGTTCACTCCCGTAACTGCCTGAGAGACTAGAATAGGTGGCAGTTCACTCCTGTAACTATTGGTGTGTGTCCAGATCACTCTATACCACCACTATGGCGACTTGGTTCACCTCAAGTCAAACTCATTGAGTTATATAGAGTATATCATGTGTAAATTATTCATCATTCACTATGGTTAATGAGAATTCCTTCCATTCTTTCTCTCCTTCTTCTTCTTTTCCAATTCTCTCTGCAAATGCGTGTATCATTGTTTATCTAGATATATTTTGTGTAGGTCCACACATTTACACAATTGATCACGGATACGCTTTGAAAGTTTATCTACATAATGTAATTTTGCTCTCATCACATGATATAAAATTACGCTCTTTTCCTTGGAAAAAAAGGTGGATAATGACATTGTTTCAGTCTTCAAAAAAAATATGTTTGACGAAAGCACTCCCAGGATATCTGTTGAAGCTACCATTTTTTTAGATAAAAAGGGGACAATAGAGAAAATGGAGAATCTTAATATCATAAGGATATCTTTCTGAAAATAAAATCCTTCTTTCCTTCTGTATTATTACCCGATAAATTATTTATTACGGAGGTAGTGCGGCAATATAATTTCTACTTGGACTTTTTCCATGAAAAAAAGAAAAATAAATTTATTCCCCTGTCATGGAATATTCAAGAGTCTCTCTTGATAAATATAAATAAAATTGATGAATTTGCAAATTATTGTAACAATGTGAGTTTAAAGTATGCTGAAAATATCAAAGGTTTTCATCCAAACAAAATCTTTGTTGGACATATGCTATCTGTAGGGTTCAATAAATATTTCATTCAAAATCTCTTGAGCGAAGAAGAAAAGGTCAATAGCCAAAGCACTCATTTACATAATTTTGGAGATTTAGAAATATTACTTAGCAGTAATGATTTTTACAAGCAAAAAGGAAAAATTCTTAACGAAAAAAGTGGTCAATCTCCAGTTGTCACTCCTAAGAATTCTACCTCCAGGAGCAGTGCTCTAGAGGCCCACCTAATTAAAAAGACTCTCAACAATATCTCAAGTGGAGGGAGATACAAGAATCCTCCCACTGGAAAAATTTAAATTTCACACAAATTGCAAGTGAGAAAAAAGAGAAAAAAATGAGTGCAAGAGGAAGAAAATAATATTATAGAAAATGATATCCAAATCTTCTCCTTGGAAGATATGGAACTAGAAGGAGACATTGAAAAAATATTTCCTGCAATAGAACAACAGGAGCATGTTATTCAACAAGATTCTTTAATGGAAGTAGTAGGGAATGAAACCTTTAGTGAAATAAACCTTCACTTTTCAAAGAATTGTTTTTGACAAAGAATATAAGAAGTTGATTGTGGAAAGAATTGACCAGAAAAATAAAAAGGAAAAATCCTGCTCAGAGGTCAACCTCAAGTACATGCGACCATCCCAGATTTCCAAAATTCATAAGGCAGTTAGGGGCACACTTAATGATTCTATTCATGGTTTAGAGGCTGTGAATGACATCTTAAAGGAAAAGAGTAAAGAATTGGAGACTTCCTTAATGCCTCTTCCTGTCTTGGGCAACCCTTTGACAATGATAAAACCAACTACACCTGGTATTAAGTTAAAGGGATCATCAATTTTTCTTACAAGGGTTTAAAATTATGTTGAGAAAAATATTGAAAAGAGAATGTCACTGATAATAGAGGCTTGGGAAGTATCTAAAAAGATTGTTTCTTTTGGTTCAAGAGCACATGCATTTCATGAATATCTCCAAGATGATTTTAAGAATGCAGAAGGATTTGAAACATATGATGTTTTACCATTTGGGATATAAGTCTCAAACATGACAGAAGTAAATAGGAGAGAAGAATATCTTCCTTCTCCTAGGCAGATCAAACATTTGAATGCATGTTGGAAAGAAAATATCAAGAATTTGAGAAACATTGTTCGAGCATGCAATGAAGCTATAGTGAAAACAAAATAAATATTCAGAAGGCTCACATAAATAGATTTAGAAGGAAGCACTAGTGAAGTGCAAAATTCTAAATTAATATTCAGCTCAATTTTTATGACAAGGGGAAAATTTGATGAACATGTGGAGATACTAAAGGGGTTATTGACTGAGAAATTTAATGGCATACTTGAATATGGTGAAGAAGAGATAGATAATTGGCTTATCGATTATTCTATGAAAACTTAAGATATTGAGGAATCAATCCACAATATTTCTCATGATCTAAGAGATTTAGAAGGTGAATTGTTTAATATCAAAATTAGACATGAGATAAAAATTGTGCCAATAAAGAATTACATTCAGGATTGGTTTAAGAGGGAAATCGATAAGTTAAGTAAAGAGGGCCAAGAAACAGTGGTTGAGAAAGTTCCTTTAACCGTCATCGAGGAAAATAAAAGGATAAGAGAAATCAAGTGAGAGAGGAGATACCATCATAGTAATTTTATGTTGATCATATTTTTCTTTTTTATTAGTTTTTCATCTAGTTATTCCACTTCTTTGATTAGAAAGGTCTAACTGAAATTTGATAATTTTCTTTTTTCTTCCTTCTAGGTCTTTCTATTATTCCTCCGCCCACTTTCTTCTTTCCATGGTTTATTTCCTATTTATATTTACTTTATGTTTTTCGGGATCCCTAATCTCATTTATCTCGACAAACACGTTTTAATTTCAAAGCATTGTAATAGACCTTAATATTTTTTCAGAAACCCCAAGAGAACTAAGTCGGGATCTGTTTTGACGGTGTTTTATAACTCTAAGTTTTGAGAATAAAATATTTGATATTGGTCTATCATTTTCTTCCTTTGAGATATACATGTGTTTACTCTATCAAAGTTATCTTATGCGTACAAATCATCTTCTTATATTTTTAAGTGTGATTAGAAATTTTTATTTTCACTATGATCAATGTGAGGAAATTTTATTTATGTTGTCAAATGTGTCATGTATGAGGTTCCTAGTCATCTCTCAGGAATTATCTTTAAAAAAAAAAAACAAAAAAAATCTGCAACTTTTATCTTTGTTTGAGAATAATAGTGGACCTTCTCAAAGTCCTATATCATTTTGGAAATATAGAGTATCAAATAACATAATAAAACAAAGAGGAGTATCATTTTGGAAATCCTTCGAAGACTGTCAGAAAGTTGGATTAGATTGATGGAAAGTTGGTTTTGAAGGTTGATTGTCATTGATGTCAACCTTTGGAGAGTGATATTGTAGATTGATGTCAACTCTTAGATATTGATGTCTACCCTTGAGTATGTCTAGTAGCTCTATAGGCATGGATAAGGAACCCAAGTTTGGTTGAGGAATAATGTAATGAATATCGGTGTATATGCATGTAATACTATTCTAGGTGGATAGTATATATCATTCCATTTCTGGTGATATGTGGAATGCCACATAAATCCTCACGGTTAGAAATTTATGGCCATATGAAGTTGGAGAACCATCATGAGTTATCTAGAAGCCCCTAGAAGATCAAAGAAATCAATTATTCTAGAAGCTCCTTGAAGAAGTGTACTAGTCAAATTGATGGTAAATAGGAGTTAATCATGGGTATAGTTGTTGCATTAAGAAAATAATTAAAAATAAATTAGTTGCAACAAGAAGTTGTGAGTTTGGTAATTATGGTAAAGTAGTTGTGATGAGAAGATTGAATAGTCAAAGTGATTGACCAAGAAATAAATTAAATAATAATGTGGTTGCAACAAGAATTTAGTTAAGGAAAAAAAAGTTATGAATTGACTAATTATAGAAAAGTTAGTTGCAACAAGAAGTTGTGAGTAAGATAAATTATTTAAATAATAAAGAAGTCAAAGTGGTTACAAATAGAAATTATTTAAATAATAAAGTGGTTGCAAAAAGAAGTCGCGAGTTTACTATTTATGGATAAGTTAAAATGGTTGCAAAAGAAATTAATTAAATAATAAAATTAGTTGAAACTAGGAGTGGAGAACTTACAATTTATGGAAAGTGGTTAAGTTAAGGGGACAAAAGTGGATACTTCTAGAGGAAGCTACTTGGAGATTATAAATAAGAGAACAAGGGTCTCCTGTTAGCACCTACTAAATATCATTGAATATCTATTTTGTGAAAGGTTATTTGGGAAGTTATTATTGATAGATAAAAGTGTGGCAGAAAAAGTGCAGTAGGAAAATCATGGAAGAAAAACCACGGTAGAAAAAGTGCGATAGAAAATTCACGATAAATAAACTATAGCAGAAAAAGTGTGGCAGAAAAATCGTTGTAGTAGATTCACGACAGCAGAATTGCGGAAACAAAACCAATGCAGCAGAACACTACAAGAAGAAAAAAGGTATGGATTTCATATTTGTAGTGTTGAACTTATGAATCTAGTTGATGGTTTTCCTTGTAAATATATTGGATTCCCTCTTGGAAGTTTAGGGGTTTTTGTAGAATGGTTTTGAGGAAGATATATTGTAGTATATTGTTAGTGCACTTAGTTTTATTTATTGGCATATCTTGTGGTGCATTGTGAGAGACACTTTTTGGTGGTCTTTGTATATGATTGGCTTATGAATGATACATCTTTGAGGCTACATAAAAGTGAGGTTATGGCACATGGTTTGATGTAAGGATTAATGTTATTTGGTTATGGATAGTGTGATGTATTGCTAGAGAACTTTTGATGGTTATATTGGTATACGTATTTATTATATGGTTGAGGTACATGTTGGGTACATGGTTGATACAAGTAGTTGATGATTTGGAACATACATGAGGTGTATAGTTGATGATGTTCATACATATTGATGAGTCATAGTTGATGTGTAGTTGATGCATGATTCGTACATACTTGGTAGATGGTTGAAGGAACTTGTTAGTAGTATTGTTGACACATGGTTTATGGATGATGTAACATACTTGTCTTGGTATATTATTAGAAGCACATATTGATCTTGGTGATGATTATGAGTTGTTGTGATATGATTAGTTCATGCACATCTTGGTGATATTGTGCATATGGTTGAGAGTTGTCTTGGTGATTGATCTTGGTGAGTAGATTTGATTTGGTTGATAAGATTGATGAGACAGTTTGTTGTGATAGGTTGCTTGGACAGGTTTTTGTGACAAGTTATTTGGACAGGTTTGGTGCATGGTTGATGCACTTGTTTATGGTACATGTTGAGGTATAGGTTGATGCATGGTACATGTTGGAACATGTTATTGGTATAGGTTGTTTACAAGTTGATTACACGTTGCTTGGTATAGGTTGTTACAGGTTGTTTGGTGTAGGTTGATTGGTATAGGTTTACAATAGTATATCTCACAGTGATAGTGTGACTGTGGTTCCATCATTCTACTTGTATTTCAGGATGGTTGGATGGGGCAAGGATAGGCGGTTGTAGACACATTTCGATTATATCCAGAGAACATACTGATTTGTAGCCTCCTTTTGGTTGTAGCCAGAGAATTGGGGAGTTGGAGCTTCCCTCAGGTTGTAGTCTGAGAACCTAGGGGTTCAGAGCCTCCTTTTTGTTGTAGCTAGATAATTGGAAGTTGGTGCTTCGTTGAACGTAATTATTTACATATAAGAAAATAATTTCATGGTTTTCTACCGGATTGGGTTTCCACATAAATATTGGTGTACTATGCATTGTGTGGATGTGCTTGTTATTGTTTATTATGCATGGATGAATGTTAATTCTTTGATACAGTAATATATTGATGATGAACAAATGAACATGGTTGAATAAGTAAAGGAGTATAATTTTTGGTTTAAAGGATTAATAATTGGTATAATTGTTCATTACTAATTCACCCCCCTTCTAAGTAATCCAACAATTGGGATCAGAGCAGGTTCCTTCAGGAAATAGTTTAACCACTAGAAGGATATCATGGATTATTATGAGAATGAAGTACCATTGTTTAATGGTCATAATAGTTTAAAGTATGAGATATGGAGCGGAAGGATGAAAGTATTTTTAAAGGGACAAGGGTATGATATTTGGAAACTAGTTGTTACAGGGTATGATAGCTCAAAAGGGGAAAAAACTACATCAAAGAGGAACTGAAACGAAATAACAAAATTGCAGTGGATTTCATTTCGGAAGGACTATATGATTCAATAAGGACAAAGTGGGTAAATTTTCATCAGCTAAATAACTTTGGGATAATTTACATAATATCTATTCTTCACCCATAACAGAGTCGCAGACTGTCAAAGAAGATGCAGGTACCTATTAAGAGAATGATGTTCATCATTTCAAACAGATTCAGAAGATGAAGAGTACATAATCAACAAAAGTATGTTGTTTTTATTTAATTGTGAAAAACAAGGACATCTTGAAATGGATTGCCATGAAGGAAATTAGAAAGAAAAACTAATTGAAATAGATTACAATTATGAAGAAGAATTGAAGAAGCCAGAAAGATCGACGAAAATATTGAAGATCAAAAGAAGTATTTGGAATCCAACATAGTAGAACGGAAGGAAGAAGAAAAAATGAGAGAGAAGATATTGACAGATCATCTTAAGGAAATAAATAATGATCTAAACCAGCTTGAGGTAGAGTTTGGTCAATAAGAGAGAGGAATTGAAGAAGAAATAATCACATTAAAAATACATATTGAAGAAGAAAAGAGAACAGAATAATTCATGAAATCTCAGATAATAAAGAAACAAGAAGAGGTTTATCAACTTGAAGAATAAGTTGTCACATTAAGAAGTAAAATCATCAAGCTCAACAAGAACGTTGAAGAGATAGAAACATCCATATCAATTGTAGAGAATGAAGATAAGCACTCTAGGTTGCTAGAAAAGAAGAATGAAGAAAATCCATGGTCAACCAGAATATAAGAAAACTAATAAATATACATCTTCAATAAGACCATCCATATTCAAGCCACAAAGAAGATTCAAGCATGATAATGATTAGTCAAGGTAAAAATTCAGAAGGACAACACCGCAAAGAAGATCATTCACTCCCAAGTATGTAAATTTCTTTTATGGTCAATGTTTTTATTGTACTAACTTTGGGCATAAGGTTGCAATTTGCAGGATTTATAAAATAAATGTTCAAGCAATAAATGTTTATGTGGCCCCACGTAACATTGAATGTTAAAAATGTCATAACTATGGGCACATAACTCATGATTGTAGAAGCATGATCGATACTTCCATGAAAGAGAACATTGATATCGGAAATAAGAAAATATGGATAATAAAATAGGAAGAAGAGGTGAACAAAGACCAAGTCCCATAGATCGCAAGATTGGTAATAAAACGAGATGAAGATAGATCTAGAAAGAAAAAGGAAGATATCAGATACATAAAGGTTTCGAAAATATATGAAAGAAAAGGAGGATGGGTAAATAAGGAATAGGTTCAAGAGATTGTACTTTTAGGTATTGTAGCGAAAGATGAATCCACAGATAGAAAGAAAGAAGTCAGAGTTATGAGAGATGATGAATCTACTAACGAAGATGATGATGACTCTGCATCAGAGAATGAATTGTTTTGAGATCTGTCTTAAATACTCCTAGGTGATATGAATAATATATAGGGGGAGTCTATATGATAGTTGATATAGACTATAGAACAATCCTTCAAGAAACTTGCATAGTTTGAGTAGACAAATTCAAAGAAGTCAGCTAGAAGAAGTACAGTATAATAGATTAATCAATTTTAGCAGTGAAAACTTCATGATAGTACAGTGGCAGATGGGTCAACATTATGGAAAGTTGTATAGCAAAGTCTTGGAGAGTATGGACAAATATGGTCTCATAAGAACAATTAGCAGGTTTGGATAGATATATGACAATGGATGAGAGCATGGATTCATAGATTGGTTCAGAGAAAAAGGAACATTATCATAATGGATGATAATTACACAGGAATATTTGAGTTCTTATTCTTGAAATATTTTCATATATGTCAGTTCATTACACAAGGAAGCACCAATGGACAATAACACCAAAAGGTGGCAGGTACAAGAAGACTTATATTTTTTCTACACAACATCTTGCAAAGAAGTCAAGAGAGAGAAAAAAAACCAAAAATATAGGTAGAAATATCATTCAGACAATTTTTCATAAAGAGAGGTAAGAATAGAGGTATGATTCCAAGGGAAGAGATTCATTATATGCAGGATAAAGAGTTAGAGTCTCGGAGAGATAGCACAAAGGCATGTTTCCAAGGGGAGAGATTGTCATAAGGGAAGAATGAGAGATATAAATTCAATGTTGCATCAGAGTGATACCAATTTTCAAAGGGGGCGATATTATTCATATGAAGGGAGAGAGAGTAATCAAAGTCTTATAAATAGAGAGAAACTATCAAAGAAATTTAGACAGGGGGAGCATCCCCAAGGAGAGTTCATCCAGGGGGGCATCCCCAAGGAGAGATACCCTTTTGCATTGATGTCAAAGGGGGAGAGATAGAAATATTTATGAGGAGTATGTGCATGAATGCTATCATGACTAAGTGTTTCTATAAATGTTTGTGTTCTCATCAATCCTAAAGGGGGATATTGTTATAAAGTTGGTTTAGATTGATGTAAAGTTGGTATGGATTGTTGGTTGTCATTGATGTCAACCTTTGGAGAGTGATATTGTAGATTGATGTCAACTCTTAGAGATTGATGTCAACCCTTGATTATGTTTGGTAGCTCTATAGGTATGCATAACAAAATCAAGTTTGGTTGAGGAATAATGTAGTTATTATCAGTGTATATGCAGGTAATACTATTCTAGATGGATAATATATGTCATGCCATTTCCGGTGATATGTGGAACGCCACATAAATCCTCACGGTTAGAGAGTTATGGACATATGAATTTGGAGAACCCTCGTGAGTTATCTAGAAGCCCCTAGAAGGTCAAAAAAGTCAATTATTACAGAATCTCCTAGAAGAAGTGTATTAGTCAAATTGATGGTAACTAGGAGTTAATCATGGTTATAGTTGTAGCATTAAGAAAATAATTAAAAATAAATTAGTTGCGACAATAAGTCATGAATTTGGTAATTATGGTAAAGTAGTTGTGATGAGAAGATTGAATAGTCAAAGTGGTTGACCAAGAAATAAATTAAATAATAAAGTGGTTGCAACAAGAANCAATAAAGTGGTTGCAACAAGAAGTTAGTTAAGGGAAAAGAAGTTATGAATTGATTAATTATAGAAAATTTAGTTGCAACAAGAAGTTGTGAGTAAAGATAAATTATTTAAATAATAAAGTAGTCAAACTGGTTGCAAAGAGAAATTATTTAAATAATAAAGTGGTTGTAATGTACCTCAAATTTGTCATAAAAAAAAAATTTCTCTTCTTAGGGACATTAATCTTCAATTCCTTAAATAAACTTATAATTAAAAGAAAGTATTCTTTTATCTTCGTTGTTAAACACTGACAGGTTTGCTTAAGTTATGAATGTCAATGATGACATTACTACCCAACTTTACACACATTGAACAGAGTTTCCTAAATAGGCAGACCCCACAATCTAACATTTTGCTTTCAATTTTAAGTCATGCTAACATTCATATGTAGATATATCTATATACATTGTATTACTTAGAACTATAGTAGGCTTAGGACTTAGGGTCCTAAAATCTCCTCTAGTAACACACTTCCATACTTGCGCGCAAGGCTAAACTCAAAAGACTATACAAACAAAACTCATATATCATACATAACATATTGGAGTTGGGGTTATACACCTTGGCGAAGTTTTAGTTTAGCATAAGGTGTTTGGATTTTCTTTGTATGGCCAAAGTCATCGAAAATCATTCTCGGTAATTTGTTGGTTGGGTAAAGATCTTCTAGTCACTAATCGACATAACGGTTTTCTGGTTAGAAAAACCCTATGCTAACAATTCGTTTAACTCTGCCTAATCTAAACAACATCTAAACTGAATGATGTGCTAACCGGACTGGTAGTAGTTAGATATTAAAAATTTCCATATCATGGAATTACGAGGGAACTACCATGTACTTCATAACCCATTAAATGTGAAAGGAATGCTTATGTCATTCGAAAGTTAAACCTCTGACCCGCACATTAATGGAGGCATTGTGTAAGTGAAAAATGAGGGCCATAACCTAACCCTCCATCCAATACAAACATGCCAACTCAGTTCCATAACATGTCCTGCGCCTCCCAATGTACCATCAACATTCACTCTGCGGGGTGTGAGTTCTTTAGGCTTACAATAGTTTTTCTTTTCTCATTCTTGTGAAGTTATTCTGAACTTAGCTTTGCATTTTTTTTTCTTTTCTTAGCGTGGGGAAGTGGCAGCTTGGAGAACATCCCTAGACTATTCTCACTAATGGTAAGTTGCTTCACTATCATTTCCCTTTATACTCAATATTTCTGCAAGTTCTTCAACATTCTTCTCTCTGTGTTTCCTTTTCCAACAAATTCACAGAGGTATAGTTTTTGCATTTAGTTTTCTCTTAGGGTTAGTAGTCTCCTACACTTATTCATTTATTTATGCACCATTAATTAGTTTTGAGTCTCTTCGATACTTCACCAAAACTATATCCTAGAAGTCAATCGATAAGTTAGGAACCATGCTGTAACTGCATGTTATTGTTGAGTCCCTGTTTTGACATATATAATGCCCTATATTACCTTGTATCTAAGCCTTTTTACCTATGTTATAAGCCTATACTTGACTATTTTCCTCCCACCCACATACCTAATGAATGTTTTCATGTTCATAAGAGGTAATTGATGATTTAAAGCATGTTTTGTTTAACTTTCCAAAATTAATTCGATTAAAGTGTTCTATTTTGTATAGTCCTAATAGTTCGACTCATGAGAAACCTATCTTGTACTTGCGCTATTACGATACTACCAGACATCATGCAATCCGACACCAAAGTTATTCTGGTACCCAAGGAAGTTTTGATCCAGTACTATATGTTATGTATCCATTCTGGTATTGTCTGCTCTGCATCCATTCTGGTACCAGACTCGCGACTGTGTGTATTCTAGTACCGAAACCTCTGTTTCCAGAATGTGCCAATTGGACCAGTAGGGTGGTGAATATTTCGAGAAGGCATTTGAAAAAAATCTCCCAAATCATTTTTCCATAATACAAGAGACTCCATCACTCATGCACTTCGTGTTATGAGGATGGAGTCGATTCCTGGAAATTCGATGTAAATATCAACTGTAGAATCTCTCAAACTCTTTAATTCTTATCTATAGATATTGATAGTATCAGCTCACCGTATATAAGGAATGTTGTATAGATGATAGTGGGGTGGATAATAAGGAATGTAATGAAGTATGCTATCAAAAATAGACAATACCTATCATTTTTAAGCATGAAGTAAAGAACGGTTGATCCAATTTACCAATTGAATTAATGCAAAAGATCTTTTATATCAATTCCTGAATCTGACTGAAAAGTTGTAGTCTGTCACTTTCTTAAGAGGTTCCCTATTGGTTCGGCAAGGGCCCACCACCCCAACTAAGGTAAACCTCCTTATATACGTTTTGTGTGTTTGTGTGAATATTTTACAGTAGTGTGTGTGTGATTGATCTTTAATTGATTTTAAGAGTTCATCATTGAGTTAATCGTTTTTGAATTGGTGTGAATAATCAGGTGCTAGATCGAATAGATATTTCATTCTAAAATGTTGGAGATGGCCATTTAATTATTTGAAGCATGGGAATGATATCTTGAGTTTATGATTGTAGTAGATTTAGTATATCAAGGAACTAGAAGACATTATACCTCATATTCATTCTCTGTAATGAAGTCTCTTAGTTATATTGAATATTCCTTGTACTGGTTTGTTTGACTTACATGAAGTTGGAGTTGGTTTTGATTTCAAGAGTGATTGGAGTTGATTGCTATTTATTGTTTTGATTGCTATAGGAGACAAGCTTCTTAAGTTCATCCCTTTAATTCATGAGCCTAAAATGAATAGACTTGTTTCTTTAGGATAACATCTCTTTGATTGGATGTTTGTTTAAGTTTCATTATTAGTTTTATCTTCTAAGTTCAAAGATATTTGAAGAATTTAGAAATCTTAGAAACAGAGTTTTTATGTTATCAATTATTTCCTATATGCAACAAACTTAGGTAGGTTAACTGTTCTCAACACATATAGTGTAACAACTCTTTTGATTACGAATCCCGGATTGACATTTAAATGAGTGTAAGATATATATTGAAGAGATGTGACAGATGCACTCATTTGCAAGAAGAAGAGTAAAATGAGGCT
>JASDQU010739628.1:212315-227242 GCA_032191745.1 Picea mariana
GTTGGCCACAGGAACCAAAAGGAAGGTCACTGAATTGGTTAAGTCCTGTTCAGTAGACATGAAAGGAATGAGCACTAAGGCTGAATTGAACATTCTGCTTTTAGGTTCATACGATTGCTTAAATGGGATGGACTGGTTGGAACAACACCATGCCCTTTTGGATTTCCGTAACAAGAGGTTTACATTCCTGAACGAAGAGGGAAATCAGGTGACAGTCCAAGGAATTCCTAGAGACATGGCTGTTAGGGAAATCTCATCCATGCAACTGAAGAAATGTTACCGGAAAGGCTTTCAATTATTTGCAGCTCCAGTGGAAGAAGCATCCTGAGATGTAGTCTCGAATCTGGAAGACCATGGGGTACTCAATGAGTTCAAGGACGTATTTCAAGAGGTACCTGGACTAACTCTGAAGAGGGACATTGATTTTTCTATAAATTTGATGCCTGGAGCAGCTCCAGTTTCGAAGGCTCCTTATAGAATGAGTACGTCGGAGCTGAAAGAGTTGCAATTGCAGCTCGAAGAGCTACTAAAGAAGGGATACATTCACCCCAGTGTGTCACCATGGGGTGCCTCGGTCCTATTCGTGAAGAAGAAGGATGGGACATTGAGGTTGTGCATTGATTTCTAGCAGTTGAATAAGGTAATTGTCAAGAACAAGTATCCTTTGCCAAGGATCGATGATCTTTTTGATCAGTTGAAGGATGCGAAAATATTTTCAAAAATAGATATCCAATCAGGATATCACCAAATGAGAATAAATGATGAGGACAACAGCAAGACCGCCTTTAGAACAAGGTACAATCATTATGAGTTCACGGTGGTGTTGTTTGGGATGTCCAACGCGCCTATTGTTTTCATGTGCTTAATGAATGGAGTGTTTAGAGATGATTTGGACAAGTTTTTCATAGTCTTCCTAGACAATATCTTGGTGTATTCCAAGACAGAGGAAGAACATGAACAACACCTGAGAATGGTGCTGCAGGTGTTGAGAGAACACCAGTTGTATGAAAAACTGAACAAGTGCTCATTTTATCAAAGACAAATTCATTACTTGGGGAACATTATATCAAAGGAAGGGATCGTTGTGGATCCTGAAAAGGTTGAGGCCATTCGAGAATGGTCAGTGCCAAGGAATGTGGCGAAAGTTAGATATTTTATGGGTCTGGAAAGCTACTATAGAAGGTTTATAGCCGGATTCTCAAGGATAGCTCATTCTATCACTTCCTTGCAAAGGAAGGAGAAGAAGTTCCAGTGGACTGAAGAATGTGAGAGTAGCTTCCAGCGATTAAAGCAGTTGCTAACCAGTGCTCCAATCCTAAATATTGTAGATCCAAATATGGATTACGTAGTGTGCACCGATGCGTGTAAGGAGGGCCTGGGAGGAGTTCTCAGCCAAGAGGGATTTGTAGTTTGTTACAAGTACCGAAAGTTGAAGGAGCATGAGAGGAATTATGCCACTCACTATTTAGAGCTAGTAACAATTGTCCACGCCTTGAGGAAATGGAGACATTACCTCATGGGAAAAAGATTCGAGTTGAGAACAGACCATAACGGTCTGAAGTATTTATTTGATCACCCGACTTTAAATGTCAGGTAAATCATATGGCTGGAGTTTCTGTGTGAATATGACTTTGATATCAAGCATATCAAAGGGAAAGAAAATAAGGTGGTTGATGCACTCAGCATAAAAGTGCACGAATTACATGCTACAGCCATTAACATGTACAAAACTGAGATTAAAGACAAAATTTTGGAAGCTGCAAATGTTGATTTGCAGTACAGAGGTTTAGTAGAAAAGCTACAGCAGCGTGAGAGACCACAGACCAAGGAAAGTTACACCTTGGGAACTAATGGCTTACTTCTGTATAAAAACAGAGTGTATGTACCCAATGTCCGAGATTTGAAGCTAGTAATTCTGAAAGAAATGCATAACATGGCTTATGTTGGACATCCCGGATACCAGAAAAATGTGGCAGTAGTCAAAATCCATTACTTATGGCCGGGTTTGAAGAAGGAAATCGTTGAATACATTGCCAGATGTATGGAGTGCCAGAAGGTTAAGGCTAAGCATAGTCACCCAGCAGGGTTGCTGCATCCTTTACCCATTCTTGAATGGGAATCGGATGTGGTAACAATGGATTTTATCACCGGACTACCTAGAACAAGCAAGCAGCGTGATTCAATCATGGTGGTGGTGGACAAGCTTACTAAAGCTACCCATTTTATTCCACATAAAACCACCCATAGGTCAGTTGATGTTGCTGATATCTTTTTAAAAGAAGTTGCATGCTTGCACGGAATTCCTAAGACAAGTGTGTCTGATAGGGACCCAAAATTCACTTCAAATTTCTGGAAAGGACTGTTCAAAGGATTCAAAATGAATCTGAACTTTAGTACAACGTATCATCCTGAGTTTGATGGTCAGACAGAGAGGGTGAATAGGGTAATAGAAGAGATACTGTGAATGTACGTGATGGATAAACCATCAAGGTGGGAAGACTACCTGCATTTGGTAGAATTCGCCTACAATAATGGGTATCATACATCGTTGAATGTGAGCCCATTCGAAGCACTTTATGGAAGAAAGTGCAACACACCAGTAAGTTGGGATAATCCAGGATACAGAGCAGTGAATGGGCCTAAGCTACTCAAAGAGATGGAAGATCAAATGATAAAAATTAAACGGAATGTAAAAGCTGCCCAGGATAGGCAAAAAAGTTATGATGATAGTAACATAACCCATAGAGAATTCAAAGTGGGTGACCATGTTTTCCTGAAAGTGAGGACTAACAGAAGTTTCATGAAGTTGGGAAGTTGTGCCAAATTGGTAGCAAGATTTTGTGGGCCATTTGCGATCGTGGAAAGGATTGGGCCAGTTGCATACATGCTTGCATTACCTGCATCTATGACTGTACATAATGTGTTTCATGTTTCACTGCTTAAGAAATATCTACCTAATGCTAATCATGTTATCGATTGGAATGTGATTCAGGTGGAACCAGAAGGTGTCCTGCAAGTGCATCCTGTGCGCATATTAGACAGGAAAAGAAAACAGCTTCGGAATCGAGCTATAGAGCTTGTAAAGGTCCATTGGACCTGGTACAGTCCTAAGGATGCGACATGGGAGCATGCAGATGCTATGTGGGCAGAGTACCCACATCTTTTTGAAAATTTTGAAAGGCTGGCAGAGACAGTGTAAGTTGCACTGAGGACAGTGTAGAAATAAGGGGAGGGGAATTGTAGTGTCCCTAAGGTCGAGCACTTTGTAAGTCTAATGTATGAAATTAATTGTAAATATGTGTTATAGGCTAGTGATCCAAGTTTGTATAAGTCGATGGGCTTATGTGATTATTAGGCCAAAGAGAGAGCCTAAGGGTTGTAGGCCATGGACCTGATTTTGTACTTATATGTATGCAACACATTAATAAAATATAAACACCACCGCGTGCAGGCCGACACGATGAATGAGTGATGGGGGACTGATCATCCATAGAGAGGGAAAGGGATTAGGGGATAGAAGGTGGTAAAAGGGGCTAAGTGTTAAGCCTAGGGGGCTTAAGCCTTGGGAATAATATTTTATTATTATTCCAAAAAACATGTGCATTTTATGTTGTTTATCCTAAGTTCCTAGCAAGGGGAAAATGTGAAAAGCGGATGCATGCTGATGAAACACATGCAGTTCCAAGGGTGACAAGTGTCAACCCTGGTGCATGCGAATAAACAGCCAAGATGAGTTGTGAGAAGGGTTCTTCTCCATTCTTCCCGATTTTCTGAACGAGACATCCCGTCCGACCTCTGCAAGAGATACCCCGTACATCCGTTGATCTAGAAGCCCGTGTGTTGATTCTGAGAAGCCGAAACATCCTCTATCTGAGTATCAAGCCTGTTTATGGGGTCTCTATCCCAAAGTCATGACCGTGAGCCATTCGGCCATTGTTGAGCCTGTAGGAAAGCTGCGTCAGTTTTCCCTATTGATCGTTGTGGCCACATAGTGTTGGAATGTGTGTGGCTTGTTGCCCAATGGAGCAACACTCTCTCCAGGAGAGAGAGTGTACAGAGGAAGGAGAGAACTCCTGGAAGGAACCTTGTAGCTGCCACAGAGCCCGGAGACTTTCGGTCCGGCTTGTTCCTGTAACCCAAGGTAAGGGAGGTTAGCAGTCGAAGAATTGTCCCAGTGACAAAGAAGGTGTATACTCCTAGGGTGGAATAGGCATGTGGGGAATGAGGTTCTATGGGTAGTGAGCGTGAGAGGTTCCTGGGAGAGAATCCCATCATTGTGGCTATTTGTTGTTTCCCTGTAACCTCAACCTGGCCTAGGATTCCTTTTCTTCGGGTGGAGCTTAGTCCTAGCTTGGGGGTGACCCACTGTTAAGACGATAAGCAGTGCGGTCTAAGGCTGGGAGGTTTGTGGAAGGCCTGCACTTGGTTGGTGGAATCTACCACTGTTCAAACATAAGTACCATATGATGCTTTAATTATGTTTTTGTATCTCTGTGTATTATAATCGTCATGTATTCTGTTGTGTATATGAATTGATGTTAAATAGTATTGATTGTTGATTATGGCAGTAAATCGTATGATTACTCTGTGTTGAATGTGTTTAAATTTTTTGAATGCATGTGATTAATTGTGAGTGAGAGTGTTGTTATTCCACGTAGTAACACCTACACAATAGTGAGTGAAAAGTGGTGCTACATTGCACCACTTCACCGTATATTTCTTTGTCTTTTCGATGTCGTTATTTGCTTGCATCTTGGACTGGTTGTCCTGATATTATCCATGTTTTCTTTTTCCTTTTTTCTATGGGTTGCGGATGCCCTTTCCCATCTTTTGCTGTGAGGGGTTCCTAGGCCCAAATTTTCGCGTCTTTTGTTTGAGCTTATGCTCAATTTTGATGGCATATCGGTAGGCTGCGCCCAAGGATGAGATGTCCAGAAATTCATTTTGGTTTGGATGTATCTATACAAAGCATCATGATACTTTAGCACCAGATTGCACTTTGAATATTTGATACCCAGCTTGGTGCACAAGGTATCGAAGATATTAGTGAAATTTGGCACTGCTTGGTCTCTTTCTTGCCACAGTGTGGTCCATTTGGTATATAGGTTGTCATAACTTTAAACAGGGTAGTATTGTTCCTTAATAGCATCCCTAAATGATTCTCAGGTGTCTGTGACTGAAAATAATGAGGTTTCCTATGTTTCCTTTTTCTCACAGAAAGTTTCCCACTAATCTTTGACATGGGGAATGGCTTTGAGGAGTGAAAAAGTAATCTTTTTTCTATTCAAAAAGTTATGGACAAAAAAGTACCCTTCTAGTAGATTCAACCACTTGTATACAACATCTACATCTATCTGACCTTAAAATATAGGAATATTGAAGTTTATTTGTACCTTGAAGGGGGTGGTGCCTCCGTTCGAATAAGATGTGTCGCATGTTGGTAGTCGTCGAAGGATTTGCATGAAACTATCCATCATCTCGTTCCTCTGTTGCATGAGGGATTCCTCAATCAACAGTTTGAAAGGATCTCCTGTCTTGTCATATTTATTTTCTCCTACCATGAGAGGTCGCTTGGGCATGTGAGATATTTTATCCTCAAGAGAAACAAGCTCCAGACCCAACACTTTGTACTTCGACCTCGTTGGGGACATGAATTAAGATGACATGGAGCATATCGCTTTGATACCACTAATCCATATTTTATGAGCATAACCAAATGAATATAGATTATTAATAGGTGTTTAACACAAAATAACAGAGACACAACAAAACTGGTTTTCTATTCAATAACGAAATAAGTTGAAACTGTAAAATGCAGTGGAAACAAGCTTGCTGAAATGGTGGCAGCTTATCTCTGGGAAGAGATGCGATGGTTGCACACATTCACAAGAAGAAGATTACAGTGAGGATATCAACGCCTTTTTAAAATAAACAAGAATGCCAAAAACCCTAGACATCCAAAAACCTAACCCTAGGAGATGAAGCATCAAAAGTCATGTGGGCCTCATTTGGGTAAGTTAGTACATCAACTTCTTGGGGTCATAACTTTTGCATACGATCTTCGTTTTAGGCATGTGGTATCCCATTGGAAAGGTATCTTCGAGAAAATTCATTGTGGGGGCTCAATCATGAATTTTTCTATCATTGAGGAGCTCGATCCCAAAAACCCTTCATTTAGGCCCTCAAAATGGCCCGAGAAGTTAAAACTGCTAAAAATTGTCAGAAAATTGTTTTGAGCCAGTCAGAAACAGTTGGTGGCCATCGATATCCATCTGGATCATTATCCCATGTACCTATAACAACTAATACATAGTATATTTCATCACTTTATTGATTAACCAAAATTAAACTGTACCTACAACAACTAACACACAATAGCTTTCTTACTTTATTCATTAACTAAAGTCAAACTTCAAAGGCTCATTCTACAATCTGTTCATTCTACTTAGTCATTATCCAATAAAATCAATTTAGTAAAACAATATATAAGAGTACATATCTGAACAAAGTGTTGGAACAACAAATGGAACAACATGGTTCCACCAACCAGAGAACATAACAACCAATCTACTTGCTTCGTTCACCCCCTAGCCTAACCATGAATCCATGAGGGCAAACCCCGAAGATCCTCTTTCACTATGTTCCTCTTTTAGATTCAGAAACTCTCCTTGCCTGACACTCAGAAAACTACTGCTCATAATAGCAATAGATGTCCTTTTTCCCCCAGCATACTAGGCAACGTCATGTCTCCTCCCATATCCTATATATGCATAATCATCTTGTGCCTGTATATTTTCCCCTTGGGAATTTTTACAGCTTTACAAATACCTGATTTTTAGGGGCTGCCAAAGGCCAAATTCCTGTTTTTCCTCTTGTAAAATTCAGCCCTAAGGTAGTTCAAGCCTATTCCCCACTCATGGAGTCATGGTCAGTTGATTTCAACCTAGTTGTTCCATTTTTCCTTCAGCAAAAAATATAAAAAATATTTGTCTCTTACAAGTGTCATAGTGAAAGAGTTGGTTGAGAAAATCAAATCTTTTTCCAATAGTCACAATAATTAATTAAAATTAACCAAAATCCAAATTTGGAATTGCCATAAATGCCAATAATTTTCCAAATTTGAATTTGCCAAAAAAGGAAAAAAATTCTTAAGTGCATACAGACTTAAAAAATAATTTATTTTGGGGGATATTACATCCTTTCCCCCTTCACGAAAACACTGTCCTCAGTGTTTGTCCCTTTCTCAGAACAGGGTTGGATAAGATTTCTGTAAATCTTCCTCCAATTCCCAAGTGGCCTTCTCAAGACTAAAGTGCTTCCATTGCACTTTTACCGAGGCGACGAATCTGTTCCGTAGTGCTATTTCTCTCTTGTCCAGAATGCGCTGAGGTTCTGCTAGGAACTCGCCTTCTGGTTCCATCTGCACAATGTTCCAATCGATCATGTGAGTAGGATCATGAACATAATTGTTTAACATAGAAACATGAAATACATTATGAATTTTCAAACTTGCAGGAAGTGCAAGTTTGTATGCCACGGGTCCAATTCGAGCTAAGATCTCGAAATGGCCACAAAACCTGGGCGCCAACTTGGAACAGTTTCCTAGATTTAATGAAATTCTTCATGCTTTGACTTCTAAATACATGTGGTCTCCAACTTGAAATTTCATGTGTCTTCTTTTCAGGTCCGCGTAAAAAAAATTTCTGTCCTGTGCCTCCTTTAAATTCTGTTGTACTTTTCTTATCGTATTCTCCATTTCCTAGAGCATTTATGGTCCCACCATGATTCTTTCAACTCAATTATCTGATCTAATTAGATTTGTACACTTTTTTTCATATAGTACTTCGAAGGGCCTCATCTTAGTCGATGTCTGGTAATCATTATTATATGCAAATTCCACCAAGTGCAGGTATTCTTCCCACTTACGTGGTTTCATCCTTACGTACATTTGTAGCATATATTTCATGATTTGATTCATTTGTTCAGCCTGCCCATCCATTTTTGGATGGTATCTTGTGTTTAAATTCAAGTTAGTATTCAACCCTACAAACAATTCTTTCCAAAACGTAGATGTAAATTTTACGTCTCTATCTGAAATTACCATTTTAGGAATACCATGCAGTCTAAAAAATTCCTTCGTGAATATTTCAATGATGTTAATATCTTTATATGTAGATTTTACAGGAATTAAATGTGCAGACTTGCTAAGCTTATCAATTACTACCATAATTGAATCATTTTTATTTTTGAGTTCTAGGAAAACCTGTGATAAAATCCAGTGATATGGTCTTGCATTTCCATTCTGGTACAGGTAGAGGCTGCAACAGGCTGGTTGGATGTTGGTGCTTAGCCTTCACCTGTTGACAGTCTTCGCACTTAGACAAGTATTATGTTGTCTTGCCTTTCATATTAGGCCAATAAAATAACTTCATTAGTGTTGTTACCATTTTCTGGTATCCCGAATGACCAGAATATGGTTTCTTGTGTACTTTGTCCAAAACGGTTATCTTTAATTCAAAAGAATCTGGTATGTATAACCTGTTTTTGAATCTAAGTAGGCCATTTATGTCCAAACTCAGATTTGTTCCGTCCAATTTTTCTTCATTATTTTGTAAATCTTCCACTATTTTAATGTATCTTTCATCATTATTACTTACATGCTTTATCCTTTGCTCAATACTTCTTTTTTCCCTCCTAATGTTTATCTCAAACAGACCATGATTTCTTCTACTTAAAGCATCTTCCACTTTGATTTCCTTTCCCTTGATGTGTCTTACCTCGAAATAGAATTCGCTTAAGAAGGCCAGTCATCTTGCTTGCCTTGAGTTAAGGTCTGGTTGGCTAAACAAGAATTTCACACCGTTGTTATCAGTTAGCAACATAAATTTTCTTCCCATTATATAGTGTCTCCACATTTTTAATGCATGGATGACAACTGCTAATTCCAAGTCATGAGTGACGTAGTTTTGTTCGTTCTCTTTTAGTTTTCAGGACTTGTAACAAATAACGTTCCCTTCTTGAGTTAGTACACCTCCCAAACCTTCTTTGCTCGTAACCACACAGACTGTGAAGTCTTTATCTAGGTCTACTACCCTTAAAATAGGTGTGGTTGTTAACAACTCTTTTAACTTATTAAAATTGTCCTTACATTTTTGTGACCAATTAAACTTGGTTCCCTTTTTCTATAGGGATGTGATAGGGTACACAATCTTAGAGAATCCTTCTATAAATCTGCAGTACTACCCGGTGATTCCCATGACTGATCGGATATCCGCTACATCCTTAAGGACAGGCCATTCCATGATGTCTCTTATCTTCTCTGGGTCGACTTCAATACCTTCTTCAAATATTACATGTAGTAGGTACTGTATTTTATTTTGATAAAAGTCACATTTGTCAAATTTTGCATATAGTTTGTGTTTTCTTAAAGTTTGCAATACTATCCTTAGATGTTCTTCATGTTCTTATTTTGTTTTCGAATACACTAGGATATTGTCAATAAATACCAATACAAACTTATCCAAGTACTGACTGAAAATGTTATTCATTAAACACATAAATGTTGTTGGTGCATTAGTGATACCAAACAGTATAACAAAAAATTCATAATGTCCATATTTGGTCCTGAACATCACTTTACTTATGTCTTCATCTTTTATTATGACGTGATGATAACCAAATCTTAAATCCAATTTCGAAAAAAAAAAAAAAATCCCCTCCCAATTGGTCCAGCAGATCATTGATTCGAGATAGAGGGTATTTATTCTTAACCGTCATTTTGTTTAACTCTTTGTAATCAATGCATATTCTTATATTTATGTCTTTCTTTTTAGCAAAAAGGACCAGTGCTCCCCACAGTGAGACACTGGGTCTGATGTAATCGTTATCCAATAGTTCTTGTAGTTGAATTTTTAACTCTGTTAACTTGGTAAATTCATCCTGTAGGGTGCTTTAGATATAGGGGTTGAACGAGGCGGCAGATCGATATAAAATTCTATTTCTCTTCTTGGGGGTAGTGCAGGTATTCAGTCAACAAACAAATCTCTAAAATCATGTAAGATGGAAAAATCTTCTAAGCTAGGTTTATTTTCTTTTTCCAACTTATTTGTCACTTGGATAGCATAAATCTCACAACCCTTACTCATGCATTTCTTAAATTGCATTGTTAATATCTGCCTAACTCGGATTGGTTTTTGTATTCCTTGTATTGTCCTAACAGTGTTGTTTTTGTATGCCTTGTATTGTCCTAACACTGTTGTTTTCATCTTTGTAAGTGTGTGATTTTTCATAACAATCCAAAACTGCTATATGCCTCTCTAACCATTCCATCTCAATAATCATATCGTAAGACCCTAACAGTAGAATATTCATATTTATCTTTGTGTTTTGACCACCTAAACTAAACTCACAATTAGAAATGAAATCGGTTACTTTTCTTTTTGTTCATGTTGCTAGTTGTACTAGCCAAGATTTTGCATGTATTACTTTCTTAAGTTTATTTGAATCCACTACACCAGGAGCAACATAACTCAAAGTAGCCCCCGGATCAATTAAAACATAAACACGGTTATTGTTAACTTTACCTTCAACTTCCACTACACTGGACTGGTGATCAACTTTTCGGCCATCCACAGTTGCATTCATCCTGTGTAAGCTTCAACCCACATATCCCACAGTAGAGACTTCCTGTCATTTTAATGGTTCTCTGGGGTTGTCCCTAAACTTCTTTGTTCCCAGATTAACTAGTTTACCTCTCCCTTGGGTGTTCTGTTTATTGGAGTGAAAATATTTCCTTGGAAAACTCTTTCTTTCATTTCATAAAGGAGTTGGTTGATAGCCCTTCTTCCACTGGTTCATTATGTCTTGTTTGTTGTCTTTCAAAGCCTTGAGAAATTAGACCATTGTTTGTATTGATCGTAACACATTCGATCCTTCCTGAAAAATTTGCTTAAGGACTTGGGGTTGTCGAACTCGATTATGTTCGTATAGGACCCTGGTAAACATCTTAGGAACCGCTAGATTTTTACTTTGTCTTCCCGGATATAAGGCAAGAACCTTAGGAATTCTAGGAATTTGTTTATCATGTCATCCATAGTCATTTGACCGAGTCGTAGCTCATAAAACTCTTTGGTCTTTCTTTCATAGTAACTTTTAGATAAATATTGTTTCTTAAAGTATTTCTTGAAATCCGACCACTCCATCTATTTCTCCTTTAGGCCCTTGGCCAACTTCAGGTCATGCCACCATATTCTTTCTTTTCCTTTCAGATTATATATGGCCATTCTAACCTTCAATTTGCTGGAATAATTGTAGATATGGAAATACTTTTTTATGTCTAGTAACCATGCTTTAGCCTCCTGCCATGTCCTAGATTCTCCGTCAAAGGTGGATTGTTTGATTTTATTAAACTCTCCTTCCAGGTGGTCCACCTCTTTCCTCTTTCTTCCTGTGGTTGTTTTATCTTCTATAGATGGTGTGCCTTTGGAAGAGTTGTCCCCTTCTTCTCCTTCAGGACCATAATTTTTGGACGCCCTTTTGTTGACCTCTTCTTCCTCGTTATTGTTCTTTGGGATCTTCTTTGTTACTATGCTACGCACGAATACTTCATTTATTTCATGTTGTTCTTGTTGTGCATTTTTCAGTTTCTCATTGTCTTCCTTGAAAACTTCCAATTCCACAATAAGATTTCTAATGGCTTCCAGAACCTGTGTAGTTGAACTTCCTTCACTATTCTGCCTAGGTTCTTCCGGAGGTCCTTGCTCAGGATTGTCCTCGATTCTAATATCTTCTTCATTCTATGCTGCCATTATCACAACAGAAATAAATTTTTTATGTTTGTAACAGTAAATGTTTTATTAGTTTTTCATTAAATACAAAGCATGCGCTAAATAAACATTTTTGGCCATGTTCAAGGTCCAAGTGTTGTAACCTTTTCTCTAATACCATATGTAATGTACCCCAGATTTACATAAAATAAAATAAAAAATTGTAGGTGCATTACTAATTTTACTCTAATATAATTAATTGTCTTAACCTTGTAAATGATATTAACAAGTTGATGACCTTCTCATGAAGTCAAGCTTATTAAGTTAATTTGGTGCAAATCCCAAAAGATGTCTCAGCCGATGGGCGATTTATTTATCCATGAAAGAACTGTAATTTTGGTTATCTTCACAAGTATTTAGGAAATATATCCGCACACGGAATTCCTACTTTCAACCAAAACCTCATACCTTCCATGGCATGTCCAAAGAAGGAGTATCGGCCCAACACCTTCCCTTACAAATGTATTCTTCCTTATCTATACTTAAAAATTCAAGCAAAATATACTCGTTGAAAGGTTGGTTGACATACACTCCTTACCATATATTTCTATGAATAAAATATTGATACTTCCTATATTCTAAAGTCAGGAAAGGTAGTGTATTTTTCTAAAATCACGAATTCTATTAACATAGGCTTGACCTATAGTTTTCCACGTTATCACTTATGAAAATATACGAGTTTGTTCTTAACCAATATGCCATTGCTAAGAACACATTCTAACTGTTATATTTTAAGGTCATTTTGGTAGTTTAATTTTCATTAAAACCTTTAACCTAGTGGTTAGAAGGAACTTGATCCTTACGTCAGTTATATGAGTAACAAGGTTGATCGAGATGGCGAGTTTTAGCACTGAGGTTCGGAATCCCACCTAGTATGACAACTCAACACTAGACCCAATGTATTATTGAGTCTGACCCCCTTTTGTCTAGCAATACCTCCGCCCAGCTAGAATGACAAAGATTTCACTCACGATATTTATGGCTGTGTTAATTGCGATATCAGTCTGGTCTATAAAAGTCATAACGTCTCTAGTTCAATAGTTATTAGGGTTTTGCCACAGTATTGATCCTAGGTTGGCGTGACCAATGTGGTTGCGCCAATCTCATTTATTTCACATGGCCACTGTACCCACACCTTCCATCTCCATTACTCTGATATCAGAGGTCACTAAGTTTCAACTTCCTTTGGCTCCTAGGCATTTTATAAAAACTTCATGCATTAACCTCTACAAGGGATTCCTCTACATGTAAAATGGGAAAGTTGACTAGAGGTTCATGTTCTATGTACAACAAGGAGATGGAAATTACATCGTCTGGTTCTTCTCTTTACCAAGTAATCTCACCTCTTATTCTTTGCTACCCTATGTATAAGTAGTTCAAAAATATCAGTCATTAAATGAAGGGTTTTGGTAACTAAAGGGTTGAGTCTCCCTTTTGATGTAGTTCAAAAATATCATCATGGACAGAGATGCAATCTTTGATGTATCTCCTTTTATAAAATCAAACATAGTAAAATATGAAATCTTCGAAGCATGGTTGTAGCAGAAAGGTATTTGNTGATAGTACAACTAGATGTTAAAATTGTTTTACATGGAGTTTTTTGGATAAGGGGATGTATATAGAACAACGAGAACGGTTAGTTCAGAATCACGATGATTTTTTTGCAAACTCAAAAATCATATTATGGCTGAAGCATGCTAGATAAATGGTACAAGATGTTTCATTCCTTCATGATGAACCAAATTTTACATGTGAGTATTGTGTTTATGGTATATTCATTATTTTGGTGTTATATGTTATTCTTGTTGTAAGCACAAGCATGGTTGAGGTCAACAGGTTTTCTCAATTGGTAAGGATGTTTGTTATTAAGGATTTGGTAGAAACAAAACAAATCTTGGGCATGGAAATACACATAGACTAAAAATATGGTAAGCCTTGTTATCACAACAGAAGTATGTGGTGAAGATACTCAAGAAATTCAGTATGAATAATGTGAAACTGGTAAAATCACTTTGGCTTTCCATTGTAAGTTCACTTCAGGTTTATGTCCTAATTGATGAAGAAGAAAAGGGTTATATGCCTCAAGTATTATACATGTAATGAACGTCATATTTACCACACACAAAAAAAAAAAATTGTTTATATAGTTTCTTGGTAGAAAAAGTGGTCCTAGTTATGCAACCTTGTTGTCAACTTGGTTATGAAACTCTGTGATAAACTTTGCTTTAAAATTCTATTATAAAAACCATGTTACAAACTCCTAGATTTTTACTTACCACAAGATTCCCTATTTATGTTATGAGTAGAAGGTTAAAAGGAAAAGTCCCCAAGACTTTGGCAAACCCCCTTCTGCCTTTAATCTTTACCCATATGCATATAGGCTACGTACATAAGGGTAGTCTTACCATACAAGTGCAACTCATTTTAATTAACACAAGGCTCTAAGTTCGTGCACATGCCCACTTATTGTTGTTATCCTAGGAAAACTTTAACTAGTTTTTATCCAAAATAGACATGGGGTCGGGATTTACTCTTACACCAGGCAGCTAACATAACTACCAAGTCTTAGTTATTTTTTGGTTCTTAAAATTGGTGGTTGAAATGTAATGAGAGTACTAGATCCAAATGCCAATGGGATCTTGACAACTAGGATCTAACTGATGTCTCGGACTAACATAGAGGGAAGAAAGGTTTTAACCTGAGTCATGTATGTGTCAAGTCGCTACATTCTTTAAGTGGAAGAGATGGTTGACAGTCGTAGTAGTTAAAGCTTTGTAACTACATTAGTGGTCATCCTGTGAATTTCTTTGTATTTATTGGGCTCCATACCTAAAGTGTCACACTCACTCTGCCACTATCACATGGATAATGTCCTCTACACCCCTTGCATTTACTATGAGACGTCAAGGCACCGCTTAGGGTTAGATTAGATTCATAGTTTCAGCATTTCTTAGTTTTTGCGAAGAGGTTCTGCATACCACAATTTCATAGGCGAAGTCTGTGAGTGATGAAGGTCGCTCCAAGGTGTAACTAACAACATGGTCTGAAACCCTGGTAAGTTCTTCCTTAAAAATAAGGAGATGTAAACTTCAGAAATAACAT
>JASDQU010739628.1:257326-267718 GCA_032191745.1 Picea mariana
ACCTGTGAATTTAGTATCCCTGTCCGAGACTATGCTTCTCAGTAACCCATGCAATCTGACGATCTCTTTGAAAAACAAATTTGCGATGTGTGTCGCATCGCTGGTCTTCTGACACGGTATAAAATGTGCCATCTTCAAAAACCTGTCCACCACTACAAAGATGGAATCAACTCCTCGCTGAGTCTTCGGAAATCCCAGAACAAAATCCATACTGATCGCCTTCCACGGCCTCTCAGGTATGGGTAATGGCTGATAAAACCCAACATTTTTCTTTTGGCCCTTCGCATGTTGAAATATCCTACATCTGTCAACAAATCTCTTTACATCAGCTCGCATCCTTGGCCAAAAATACGATTCTCTCAACTTGGCAAATGTCTTATCATGTCCAAAATGACCTGCTAATCCTCCGCTATGCTTTTCCTTCACCAAATTCTCCCTCATGGAGAAATTCGGAACGCACAATTGATTGCCTCTGAACAGCAACCCTTCTTGGATCATGAAATCTATCCAAGGACTTCCATCCCTGAGAACTGGATTCTCAGTTGCCTCGTATGCCTCTTTGAAATCTACATCTCCAGCATACATGTCCTTCAGATTCTCAAAACCCAGTGTCTTTACTCTGAACTCCTGCAGCAACAAACATTTCCTGCTCAAAGCATCAGCCACTTTGTTAGCAGTCCCCGAAATGTGCTTGATCACAAACGTGAAATTCTGCATGTACTCTACCCATTTTGCACGCTTCTGGTTCAACTTCTCTTGTTGACTTACAAACTGCAATGCATTATTATCACTGTACAACACAAATTCTTTGGGTATCAAGTAATGCCTCCACTTCTTCAATGCCTGTAGGATGGCATAGAACTCTTTGTCATATGTGGAGTATTTCAGCTTTGCATCATCCAGCTTCTCACTGTAATATGCAATAGGTCTGTCATCTTGACTCAGGACCCCTCCAACGGCATACCCACTGGCATCACATTTCACCTGAAATGTTTTCTGAAAATCAGGCAACACCAGAATTGGTTGCTCTGTTATCTTCCACTTCAATAGATTGAAGCTTCGTTCAGCCTCTGTCGTCCACTGAAAAACTTTATGTCGCTTCTTCATGGTGTCCATCATCGCGGCGCTAATTCCACTAAAATTTCGAATGAATTTCCTGTAGAAACTAGCCAATCCATGGAAGCTCCTTACTTCAAAAACATTCCTCGGCGATGGCCAATTCCTGATCACTTCCACCTTCTCAGGATCCATCTTCAACTCATTAGCCGAAATCACAAAACCCAAATAAATGAGTTCTGTCTGCATGAATGAGCACTTCTTCATGTTGACCAACAGCTTTTCCTGTTGCAATCTTCTCATTACAATTCTCAAATGCTTTAAATGCTCAGCCCTGGTCTTGCTGAAAATCAATATGTCGTCCAGATACACGACCACGAATTTGCCAATGAATTCCCACAGGACTTCATTCATCAGCCTCATAAAAGTGCTCGACGCATTTGTCAAGCCAAATGGCATGACCAGGCATTCGTACAGACCCTCGTTTGTTTTGAATGTTGTCTTCCATTCATCACCCTCTCTCATCCGGATCTGATGATATCTGCTTTTGAGATCTATCTTTGAAAAATAATTTGCCCCACTCAGGCAATCCATCAAGTCATCCATTCTCGGGAGTGGAAATCTATACCTGATGGTAATTTTATTTATAGCCCTGGAGTCTATACACATTCTCCAGCCTCCATCCTTCTTTAGACTTAGTACTGTCGGAACAGCACACAGACTGAGACCCTCCCTGACCAGTCCTTTGTCCAGCAGATCCTGTACCTGCCTTTTGACTTCCTCGTTCTTCTGAGGTGTCAACCTGTACGCTTCCTTATTCGGTAAACTTGCTCCGGGTATGAGGTCAATGTGGTGACTCACACTTCTCATTGGTGGCAACAAACGAGGTAGTTCGTCCACGATGATATCAGCGAACTCTCCCAATAGTTCCTGAATCTCCTCTGGCAAGTCGTCCACTCTTGTGCTTGTTAGGACAATTCTTGGCTTCCTGACAACAAAGAATTGTGGATCTGCATTCTTCTCCATTTCTGTGAGAAGCTCCTTCCCACTCATGAGAAGTATTGTGATGTTTACTTCCGGCTTTACTTCTTTATCCTTTATCGGAAGCAATGTGTGTGTTTTCCCATCCTTCTCCAAGGTGTGTGTGTTCATCCTCCCGTCATGAACCACATTCCGGTCATACTTCCATGGTCTTCCCAATAATACATGAAAGACATCCATGGGAATGACATCACACAAGATTTTATCTCTATATTCACCCATTTTAAATTCAACCAAGCATTGTTTCGTAACACTTACCTGGTGTCCTTTCTGCAGCCATGACACTCTGTATGGACTCGGGTGATTGTTCGTTTCCAGCTCCAGCTTTTCCACCATCTCGGACGAGATTATCGGTGCTTCCGCTGTCCACTATGACCTTTCATTTCCAGCCCTTGGTCTTGCAAGTCGTTCTGAACAGTCTGGTTCTTTGAGCTGTATTCTCCACCTCTTTCTCGGGTGTCAACAAAATTTTATGCACCGTCAGTGACTTCCCACTTCCGGTGTCTTCATCCTCATCATCACGCCTCTGTGCCTCAGTGATGTGAGCTTCTCCTCTGTCCATCTTCCTATCTGGACAATCCACAGCTTTGTGTCCATCTTTTCCACATGTAAAACATGTAACGACTCCTCCTCAGCCTCTTCCTCTACCTCTGGTACAAGGAAATGTGTTGGCGTCAGCATATCCGCCACTCTGCTCGGTATGCTGCCTCCTCGGCTCAGCATATTGCTGCCTTGGTTGTGAGATTTCACCTCTCTCAACCTTACCCTGAGGTCTCTGCCATTCCTCCTTGGGATTCTGAGTTCTATCTTGGGCAATTGCTTTGCCTCTGGGCTGACTCCTGCCTTGCCCTCACTGTCCCTGCTTGCAGCTCAGCTTCTCTTTGGCTTTTAGAGCCATCTGGTACGCATCCTCAACTGTTAGAGGCTGCAACAGGTAGAGGCATTTCCATTCTGGTACAGGTAGAGGCTGCAACAGGCTGGCTGGATGTTGGTGTTTAGCCTTCACCTGTTGACAGTCTTCGCACTTAGACAATTATTATGTTGTCTCACCTTTCATATTAGGCCAATAAAATAACTTCATTAGTGTTGTTACCATTTTCTAGTATCCTGGATGACCAGAATATGGTTTCTTGTCTACATCGTCCAGAACTATTATCTTTAATTCAAAAGAATCTGGTATGTATAACCTGTTTTTGAATCTAAGTAGACCGTTTATGTCCAAACTCAGATTTGTTCTGTCCAATTTTTCTTCATTAATTTGTAAATCTTCCACTGTTTTAATGTATCTTTCATCATTATTACTTACATCTTTTATCCTTTGCTCAATACTGCTTTTTGCCCTCCTAATGTTTATCTCAAACAGACCATGAGTTATTCTACTTAAAACATGTTCCACTTTGATTTCCTTTCCCTTAATGTGTCTTACTTCGAAATCAAATTCGCTCAAGAAGGCTAGCCATCTTTCTTGCCTTGCATTAAGGTATGGTTGGCTAAACAAGAATTTCACACTGTTGTTATCAATTAGCAACATAAATTTTCTGCCCATTATATAGTGTCTCCACATTTTTAATGCATGGATGAAAACTGCTAATTCCAAGTCATGAGTGACGTCGTTTTGTTCGTTCTCTTTTAGTTTTCAGGACTTGTAACAAATAGCGTTCCCTTCTTAAGTTAGGACACCTCCCAAAACTTATTTTCTCGCAACCACACAGACTGTGAAGTATTTATCCAGGTTTGCTACCCTTAAAATAGGTGTGGTTGTTAACAACTCTTTTAACTTATTAAAATTGTCCTGAATTTTTTGTGACCAATTAAACTTGGTTCCCTTTTTCTATAGGGATGTGATAGGGTACACAATCTTAGAGAATCCTTCTATAAATCTGCAGTAGTACCCGGTGATTCCCATGAATGATCGAATATCCGCTATATCCTTAAGGACAGGCCATTCCATGATGTCTCTTATCTTCTCTGGGTAGACTTCAATACCTTCTTCAGATATTACATGTATTAGGTACTATATTTTCTTTTGATAAAAGTCACATTTGTCAAATTTTGCATACAGTTTGTGTTTTCTTAAAGTTTTCAATAATATCCTTAGATGTTCTTCATGTTCTTCTTTTGTTTTCGAATACACTAGGATATCGTCAATAAATACCAAGACAAACTTATCCAAGTACTGACTGAAAATGTTATTCATTAAACACATAAATGTTGTTGATGCATTAGTGATACCAATTGGTATAACGACAAATTCATAATGTCCATATCTCGTCCTGAACATCACTTTACTTATGTATTCATCTTTTATTCTGACATGGTGATAACCAGATCTTAAATCCAATTTCAAAAAAAAAAAAATCCCCTCCCAATTGGTCCAACAGATCATTGATTCGAGATAGGGGGTATTTATTCTTAACCGTCATTTTGTTTAACTCTTTGTAATCAATGCATATTCTTATATTTATGTCTTTCCTTTTAACAAAAAGGACCGGTGCTCCCCATGGTGAGACATTGGATCTGATGTAATCGTTATCCAATAGTTCTTGTAGTTGAATTTTTAACTCTGTTAACTCGGGTAAACTCATCCTGTAGGGTTCTTTAGATATAGGGGTTGAACGAGGTGGCAGATCGATAGAAAATTCTATCTCTCTTCTTGGGGGCAGTTCAGGTATTCTGTCAACAAACAAATCTCTAAAATCATGTAAGATGGCAAAATTTGTCACTTGGATAGCATAAATCTAACAACCCTTACTCATGCATTTCTTAAATTGCATTGTTGATATCTACCTAACTCAGATTGGTTTTCGTATGCCTTGTATTGTCCTAACAGTGTTGTTTTTTTATGCCTTGTATTGTCCTAACAGTGTTGTTTTCATCTTTGTAAGTGAGTGATTTTTCATAACAATCCAAAACTACTATATGCCTCTCTAACCATTCCATCCCAACAATCATATCATAATACCCTAACAGTAGAATATTCATATTTATCTTTGTGTTTTGACCACCTAGACTAAACTCACAGTCAGAAATGAAATCAGTTACTTTTCTTTTTGTTCATGTTGCTAGTTGTACTAGCCAAGATTTTTCATGTCTTACTTTATTAAGTTTATTTTAATCCACTACAACAGGAGCAACATAACTCAAAGTATCCCCTCGATCAATTAAAACATAAACACGGTTATTGTTAACTTTACCTTCAACTTCCACTACACTAGATTGGTGATCAGCTTGTCGGCCATCCATGGTTGCATTGATCTTGTGTAAGCTTCAACCCACATCTCCCACAGTAGAGACTTACTATCATTTTAATGGTTCTCTGGGGTTGTCCCCAAACTTCTTTGTTCCCAGATTAACTAGTTTACCTCCCCCTTAGGTGTTCTTTTTATTGGAGTGAAAATATTTCCTTGGAAAACTCTTTGTTTCATTTCATAAAGGAGTTGGTTGATAGCCCTTCTTCCACTAGTTCATTATGTCTTGTTTGTTGTCTTTCCAAGCCTTGAGAAATTAGACCATTGTTTGTATTGATCGTAACACATTCAATATTTCCTAAAAACTTCACTTAAGGACTTGGGGTTGTCGAATTCGATTATGTTCGTATAGGACCCTAGTAAACATCTTATGAACCGCTAGACTTTTACTTTGTCTTCCCGGATATAAGGCAAGAACCTTAGTAATTCTAGGAATTTGTTTATCAGGTCATCCATAGTCATTTGACCGAGTCGTAGCTCATAAAACTCTTTGGTCTTTCTTTCATAGTAACTTTCAGATAAATATTGTTTCTTAAAGTATTTCTTGAAATCAGACCACTCCATCTATTTCTCCTTTAGGCCCTTGGCCAAATTCAGGCCATGCCACCATATGATTTCTTTTCCTTTCAGATTATAGATGGCCATTCTAACCTTCATTTTGCTAGAATAATTGTAGATATGGAAATACTTTTTTATGTCTAGTAACCATGCTTTAGCCTCCTCCCATGTCATGGATTCTCCGTCAAAGGTGCATTGTTTGATTTTATTAAACTCTCCTTCCAGGTGGTCCACCTCTTTCCTCTTTCTTCCTATGGTTGTTTTATCTTCTGCAGATGGTGTGCCTTTGGAAGACTTGTCCCCTTCTTCTCCTTCAGGACCATAATTTTTGGACGCCCTTTTGTTTACCTATTCTTCCTCATTATTGTTCTTTGGGATCTTCTTTGTTACTATGCTATGCAACAATACTTCATTTATTTCCTGTTTTGCTTGTTGTGCCTTTTTCGGTTTCTCATTATCTTCCTTGAAAACTTCCAATTCCACAATAAGATTTCTAATGGCTTCCAAAACCTGTGTAGTTGAACTTCCTTCACTATTCTACCTAGGTTCTTCTAGAGGTCCTTACTCAGGATTGTCCTCAATTCTAATCTCTGCTTCATTCTGTGTTGCCATTATCACAACAGAAATAAAGTTTTTATGTTTGTAACAGTAAATGTTTTCTTATTTTTTCATTAAACAGAAATCATGCACTAAATAAACATTTTTGGCCATGTTCAAGGTCCAAGTGTTGTAACCTTTGCTCTAATACCATATGTAATGTACCCCAGATTTACCTAAAATAAAATAAAAAATTGTAGGTGCATTACTACTTTTACTCTAATATAATTAATTGTCTTAACCCTGTAAATGCTATTAACAAGTTGATGACCTTCTCGCGAAGTCAAGCTTATTAAGTTAATTTTGTGCAAATCCCAAAAGACGTCTCAGCCGATGGGAGATTTATTTATCCATGAAAGAACTGTAATTTTGGTTATCTTCACAAGTATTTAGGAAATATATCTACACAAAAAATTCCTACTTTCAACCAAAACCTCATACCTTCCATGGCATGTCCAAATAAGGAGTACCGGCCCAACACCTTCCCTTACAAATGTATTCTTCCTTATCTATAGTTAAAAATTCAAGTAAAATTTACTCGTTGAAAGGTTGGTTGACATACACTCCTTACCATATATTCCTATGAATAAAATATCGATACTTCCTATATTCTAAAGTCAAGAAAGGTAGTGTATTTTTCTAAAATCATGAATTTTATTAACATAGGCTTGACCTATAGTTTTTCACATTATCACTTATGAAAATATACGAGTTTGTTCTTAACCAATATGCCATTGCTAAGAACACATTCTAACTGTTATATTTTAAGGTCATTTTGGCAGTTTACTTTTCATTAAAACCTTTAACCTAATGGTTAGAAGGAACTTGATCCACACATCAGTTATATGAGTAACAAGGTTGATCGAGATGGAGAGTTTTAGTGCTGAGGTTTGGAATCCCACCTGGTATGACAACTCAACACTAGACCCAATGTCTTATCAAGTCTGACCCCCTTTTGTCCAGCAATACCTCCGCCCAGCTAGAATGACAAAGATTTCACTCACGATATTTATGGTTGTGTTAATTGCGATATCAGTCTGGTCTGTAAAATTCATAACGTCTCTAGTTCAAAAATTATTAGGGTTCTGTGTAAGGTAGCTAGAGAGGTAGTAGGGGGGCCCAGAGGGCCCATAGTGATAATAGTGGAGGTCATTCAATGTAAGGTGGACTAGGTCCACTATATTATTAAATAAGGCCCACTATGGTAGTTAGATATAATAAATGTAAGAGGATTCTTAACATTCTGCCACAGTACTGATCCTAGGTTGGCGTGACCAATGTGGTTGCGCAAAGCTCATTTAGTTCACATGGCCACTATACCCACACCTTCCATCTCCATTACTCTGATATTAGAGGTCACTAAGTTTCAACTTCCTTTGGCTCCTAGGTATTTTGTAAAAACTTCCTGCATTAACCTCTGCAAGGGATTCCTCTGCACGTAAAACGAGAAAGATGACTAGAGGTTCATGTTCTATGTACAACAAGGAGATGGAAATGACATCGTTTGGTTCTTCTCTTTACCAAGTAATATCACCTCTTATTCTTTTCTACCCTATGTATAAGTAGTTCAAAAATATCAGTCATTAAATGAAGGGTTTTGGTAACTAAAGGGTTGAGTCTCCCTTTTGATGTAGTTCAAAAATATCATCATGGACAGAGATGCAATGTTTGATGTATCTCCTTTTATAAAATCAAACATAGTAAAATATGAAAGCTTTGAAGCATGGTTGTAGTAGAAAGGTATTTGGAAGGTATTTATTTCCACGAAAGTTTCTCACCAGTTGTTAAAATCTTGTTTCTATTCATGGTGTGTTATCAATGGTTTTGATAGTACCACTAGATGTTAAAATTGTTTTACATGGATTTTTTTGGATAAGGGGATGAATATAGAACAACGAGAACGGTTAGTTCGGAATCATGATGATTTTTTTACAAACTCAAAAATCATTGTATGGCTGAAGCATGCTAGGTAAATGGTACAAGATGTTTCATTCCTTCATGGTGAGCCAAATTTTACATGTGAGTATTGTGTTTATGGTATATTCATTATCTTGGTGTTATATGTTATTCTTGTTGTAAGCACAAGCATGGTTGAGGTCAATAGGTTTGCTCAATTGGTAAGGATGTTTGTTATGAAGGATTTGGTAGAAACAAAACAAATCTTGGGCATGGAAATACACATAGACTAAAAATATGGTAAGCCTTGTTATCACAATAGAAGTATGTGGTGAAGATACTCAAGAAATTCAGTATGAATAATGTGAAACTCGCAAAATCGCTTTGGCTTTCCATTTTAAGTTCACTTCAGGTTTATGTCCTAATTGATGAAGAAGAAAAGGGTTATATGTCTCGAGTATTATACATGTAATGAACCTCATATTTACCACAAAAAAAAAAAAAAACTGTTTATATAATTTCTTGGTAGAAAAAGTGGTCCTAGTTATGCAACCTTGTTGTCAACTTGGTTATGAAACTTTGTGATAAACTTTTCTTTAAAATTCTATTATAAAAACCATGTTACAAACTCCTAGATTTTTACTTACCACAAGATTCCCTATTTATTTCATGAGTAGAAGGTTAAAAGGAAAAGTCCCCAAGACTTTGGCAAACCCCCTTTTGCCTTTAATCTTTACCCATATGCATATAGGCTACGTACATAAGGGTAGTCTTACCATACAAGTGCAACTCGTTTTAATTAACACAAGGCTCTAAGTTCACGCACATGCCCACTTATTGTTGTTATCCTAGGAAAACTTTAACTAGTTCTTATCCAAAATAGACATGGGGTCGAGATTTACTCTTACACTAGGCAGCTAACATAACTACCAAGTCTTAGTTATTTTTTGGTTCTTAAAATCGGTGGTTGAATTGTAATGAGAGTACTAGATCCAAATGCCAATGGGATCTTGACAACTAGGATCTAACTGATGTCTCAGACTAACATAGAGAGAAGAAAGGTTTTAACCTGAGTCATGTATGTGTCAAGTCACAACATTCTTTAAGTGGAAGAGATGGTTGACATTCGTAGTAGTTAAATCTCTGTAACTACATTAGTGGTCATCCTGCGAATTTCTTTCTATTTATTGGGCTCCATACCCAAAGTGCCACACTCACTCTGCCACTATCACATGGATAATGTCCTCTACACCCCTTGCATTTACTACGAGATGTCAAGGCACCACTTAGGGTTAGATTAGATTCACAGTTTCAGCATTTCTTAGCTTTTACGAAGAGGTTCTTCATACCACAATTTCATAGGCAAAGTCTGTGAGTGATGAAGGTCGCTCCAAGGTGTAACTAACGGCGTGGTCTGAAACCCTGGTAAGTTCTTCCTTAAAAATAAGGAGATGTAATCTTCAGAAATAACGTTAAGTATTTTCTTGTTTTGTCAGTTAGTGTCGTGTCCTCTTCATCTATGTTGTGTTCTCCCTTGCAGAAAATTTATCCTTTGGTTAGTCATTTGGGAGCCTTCTATAGTAGTTACCGGAGTCTTTTGGAGTTAGGGTTGCTCGAAAGCATACGCCACCCCTCAAATAACTAATGAGATTTCGTTTAATAGAGGGAGGTAAAAGTCTTACGAAAAGTCTCAATGTGAAATGCCTAAGTCGTGGTATATATGTCGGCTTAATTTCGTTATTCCTATTATCGTTAATCCTCAAAGAATCTCATAGAGATAGGTTGGCCCTATGCATAGTTCATTGATGTAGACTCTTTTTGTTTCCAAGGGTAATATCTTATATTTCTTTTATTTAACTCCTCTGAAATGGATGGAGTCGTCATTCTGTAGATCTATCAGACCCACGGCTGGTTTTTCTCTTACCATTGTTATCTTTCGTTTTAGTGATACCTTGAATATTATATTGGGATTCCTACGACATATAACATTTGGTGT